>VYZS01065953.1:0-18643 GCA_013400695.1 Neodrepanis coruscans | reverse complement strand
CCACAACACCACCCTTCTCTTCACCCTTTTGCATGTGGGATGGGAAACTTCAGAAGCTATGAAGTGATGGCCTTGAGGATGTAGAGGAAGTGAGATGGATAAAACTACTTCAATATTCATAAATCTTTACTTTGCTAGTAGAAGAGAATTTAGTTATTATTGAGAGGGTGCATTTTGGCAAGTCAATTTTTTTAAATCAATGAATATTTGGAGAAATACCACTTTTTTGTTACTTTTACAAATGTAACAAAAGTAATTATTTCCTGTTTTTGTCCAAATGTAGTAACTATTGTACAATAAGAGTGCTCTTTTTTATCATGAAACCATGTCTGAGCTTTTAACATTTAGATTATTTTACTTCTAAGTTTTGCTGATAATTGTCTTTTTCTTTCCATATTGTTTAACTGTGATTGGTATACTAGAAGGCTGCTTTCATGATCTTGTTTAGGTCCTCAGGCAATGGAAATGAGTAGATAGCTCTAATAAGAATTTCAGTTTATGAGAATAAACANCCCCCTTATCTATACAGAAGAATGCAAACATGTGAAACACAGGCTGTTCTTGGCCCTTAATATTCTAAATTATCCAGCCACCCATCATATAGTGAACTCTCAAATCTTAAGCATACCCCTTAAGGCATCAGCTTAAGGTTATTATTGAAAAGGAGTTGATGTGTGTGTGATATGAGATGAAAATAGTGGGGTTTTTCCTACATGTGAAGTCTTTGTTGAATTCCATTGTTTAAGTAGATAGAATAATAGATCTGATCAATGCTCTTCTTGCCCTATTCCTTAGACATAATTCTGATTGTGCAGTGCTTTTAAATCTAGGGTAGTGCTCTGCCACTTTTTCAGTGTCTGTTGACAGTAGCAAAGTTCAAGTAGGTATGGTCAGAGCAATAGACTTACATTTGATCTGCTATAACCATATATGCAGCACTTTGTGCTCGGTCTTACTTGCTTTTGCTCTATCTATGATTAGTTTTCCTGTAGGGTAAAGAGCATATAGATTGATACACTGTGTAGACTACTAAAACTGTTATTAAGCTATTGCATTAAGTTGGCAATTTGTTCCCCCAGTGCATTGCTACCCCAGGGCAAAAATGAGAAGGTTTCCTGTCACCACCTTGTGCGCTTTGGACACTTGTGCTATTTCTGATTAACTTCCTTTCTGTGTTACAATAGCAAATATCTTCAGTGGCATTTAATTATATATATGATGCCCCGAGTTTCATAAGATGAAGAAATACTTTTACTTTCTTGAGCTTTCAATTTCTACTTGCAGGCACTCAGCAAGCAGTAATTTCCTTAAATTTGTTGTTGAATGCCTGCTAAAATGCAGTCATTTTGGGAGACAAAGTAATACTTCTCTTTAGAGTTGATGCCATTTAAAATGTGCATCCTATTTTGTTCTGGCTTTGCCAATCAATGCAATGATGGAAGGGTCAAGTCTGTGGTTCAGATATCTGGTCTTTTGCTGCCTGTGACCTTTAAAGCTAAAATTATTCTATTAAGCTGTTTCTCCATAGGCAGGAGTGAGGATCAGAAGACTAGTATTGCCTTTCTGCTGCCTTTTGCATTACCTTCACTGGATAAATAGAGTAAAAACTACACTGCAGTAGTGTGGGACAGATGGGGAAATGGATCACGGAGACACCGACTTCTGAACTACCTGCAATGAGCCCGGACTAGAACTGATGCAATTGCTGTTTATATTGTATGAAAAGGCAATAAAAGCAGATCACTATGTCAGGAGAAATGACACCAAAGCCAGCCATTTAGGGTGAAAGAAGGAGCTAGATTACTAGAAAGGTTAGTTTTGGTTTGGTTTCTAAACATCGTTGTTCATTCTTCGTATGCTTGCATGCCCTGGAGATGAAATTCTCAAGTGACTTCTGACTCATTCTCTTCCACATCAGCTAGTTCAAGGATAATTTGAGAAGCATTAAGCAAGAGTTGTCACTGAATCAACCATGAAGTTGACTTGCTGTATTGGAGGCTGTGTCTCCCTTTCCATTGTTTTGCATATTCCCTGGTTCACAGTAGGTGTGAAGATCCAGCCATAGTCTGTATGGCAGCTCATGCTAATTCATCATGTTACAAATCTTACTCTGAAATTGCAAGGTTGATTTTTTTTTTTTTTTTCCTTCAAGGGTAGAAACAATAAAGTAGAACTGTGGGATCAGTTTGTATAGTAGAGATGAATATTACAAACCCCACCCAGGTGTTGAGCTGCTTTAATTGCTTTGTAGCTGTGTAAGGAAACCTGAGGTCAGACACAGCTCTGAGGATACTTGACTGGAAAACTCAGAATAGTCAGACCTTGCAGCAGCTTTGGGGATTAGAGACCCTACAGCAGACCAGTTAACTGATCCTAGCAAAGGATCTAGTTGTAGTGTTGGATAAAATAACTGCTGTAGCAAGAATTTTAAAGAAGGTTAAAGCTGTTGTGCCTGAACCTGTAGTCACAGATTTAGAGGATCGTCTGCCCACTGAAGATGATCCATATGGAATTTAATGAATAGGAAGATTGTAAGCTTCCATCAAAAAGTAACAGAACTTACATGGTCTTAAATTTCGGTAATATAATAAAGCATTAATATAGCATATTTCTGTTGTACTTGTTGAACTATACCATAGCATTTAATGTCTGGGTGTAATTTTCTATTGAACTTGATTGGATGATCCAGAAATGGCAAACTATGATTAAAAAACAGATTTCCAGCACTACCTGCCTCTGTATGTGTTCCTTTACAGAACAAGTATACTTAAATTTAGGATTTTATCTAGAAGTGACGCACAACAATGTAATATTTTACTGTATCATATCTATATGTGGTAGAGAAGATTTGTTTAAAATGTTACCTAAGCTTGGTGTTAACATTATTTCTATTGTGACTTCATCTTTATTAGGTAAAACTAATAGCACAGCATTGTAATCAGGAGATGATGTTTAAGTGTGCAAAATGGGGAAGAAAGTTTCATAAAGATGATAGCTTTGACTTCTGTTTTTGGAAATTAGCGCATTAAGAACTTACAAATTGGTAAGAGGTGATCAAACTGTGGGGTTTAAAATTTTCAGTTCTTGGACATTACAAGCAAAATTGGAACAAATTGTACGCATTCATTAGCGTGAATATATGTTCTATCTCTAGAAGGTTTAAAAATAAAATAAAAGGTTTCCAAATCTGAGCAAGATGAAGCACTGCGTCCTTCAAGGTGGTCCCTGCCATCCTCTACATAAATATGATTTAAATAATAAAATTAGTAATGCTTTAGTGATATTATCATATTGCATCATTGTCAGAATGAGATTGGGCTACTTTCTTTTATGGAAAACTTAAATGGACTGTTTCAGTCTCAGATCTTAATAAATATGGATACCCTTCTTGTCTCTGTCTGTTATTCTCTTAACACTACATAATACTAATTTTTCCAGATTTTATTCAAAGAATAGCAACATTTATTTAGAAATGCATTTGTTATGTATACAACTAGAAATAGTGTGCATAAATATACACATGCACACTTCTTCAGATGGTTTGAGTGCTTCTGTCAAAATTTCTGCTACAACAGAAGCTGATTTTCTGTCCAAAGCATGAAAACTTCTTGTAGTTGTGAGGTGATCACCTATCAGAAGCTTTTTAGAGGACCTTTTGGCTTTTACTGAAGTCTGTGGAAAGAAGGTCAAGTTTCAACTCTTGTTGGAACAAGTATTCTTCCCCTGCTTTGTCTCCAAACATTAGTTGTATGTTTTGCTAACCATGGCCATTTGTCTCCTCTCCTGTGAAAGCAGTGTTGCCTGTGCAAGTGTTCTAGAATGTGTGCGGGGCCCAGCATTACAATACCATTTAACCTATCTCTCTATATATTTCAAATCTTATAATCTTTTCCATTTGCTTGTTTCCTTACTGAATTTTATTGTGACTGAAAGTAGATAGTTTAAAAATCGGTTTGTTTTCTTGGTGACCTGGAACTACTTGAATCATAGAATGAATCAATCAAAAAATCATTTGGGTTAGAAGGGTACCTTGAAGATGATCTCACTCCAACTTAGACCAAGTGTGGTCAACTTGGACTACAGTTCTCAAAGAATTGCTGCTTTCAATTTATCATGGTGCAGCATAAGCCTTGGGGACACAGTCCCCAGCGGGGCTCATAGAACACCAGTTCAGCTGGTTTCTCTTGCTTAAATGCAAGAGGAAGAGGAACAATGGAGTGGGGAGTTGGCCTCTTGCCGTGGGATACCTGTGGTGGCTGTGGGACTGGGCCAGGCTCGGCTCCCACCTGGAGTTGCGACCCCTGCTGGCTTAGCTTGTTGATTTGCAGCACCACGCTGCTTCAAACATGAGGCGGTGGTGCTAACAGCACCAGTTGCATGTATTGTTATGACTTAATACGCTTACAGGCAAGCACGTAAATGCAATGAGATTCAATTATTATCTCTCCCAATCACCCCTATCCCTTTTTCATAACAGTAATTTCTCTAACACAGAAATGTAATTTCTTTTTTTACCTGCTTTTGATCTAAAAGCTAGCTGAAGTTTAGGCCATTAAGTACTGCATTAAGAAGAGTTGTTGATGGCAGTAACTTTGACTCAGTTCACTGAGTAAGGAAGGAATTGAGCAGCAAAACAGTGACCTAAGCTTACTTCAGAGACCGATCGGTCAAAAAAAAAAAAAAAAAAAAAAAAAAAAAAAAAAAAAAAAAAGACAGCCTTAATATTTAGAGTTTCAGGAGGCTTCTGTCTGTGGTGTATTGTTTTGATTGCTCCTGCTGATCCTTTTGTGTTTTCTTTGTGTGGAACTGGACTGGCTAATGAGCCTGCTAGTCAAGAAGCCATCTCTGCCCCTGTCTGTTAGGGGTGCAGAAGTTGCTCTTTAAGTTACCTGGTTTGACAAAGGAGACTTTAAACCATCTTGTAACTATAGTGAATAATGGTTATTTGCACCTTGGAACAATGGAATATTTTTTATAAAAACTGTGTTCTTCCATCTAGGAAAGAAACAGATGCTCCAAAACCCTCCCCTTTATATTGTTATTTTTTCTGCACTGTTTTTCTCCACTGAGGGGTTCTTTTGCAAGGTTGGATTTTGATTAGTGTGGAGTATCAGAATGTAAACAACAGTACTTGGGGTCTACAAAGTGCTTTTTTAGTTTCTAAAAGAACAATGAATATTTCCCATGGAAAGAGAGAGACTATCTGGCTGCTTATATGTTACAACAGCTGACAGGGTTAGAGTTATCCTTAGGAATCAAGATAAAATCCCATTGAGACAAATATTAAATCTTCAGAACTGTTGTTTCATGATTCATGTAGATATAGGCGTGTATAATCACACCACTTTTAACTGCATCGCTGTAAGGAAATGTAACCAATTAGAGTCTGTAGAAGTGTGCTCATAAGTTTATTAACCGATGGTGATAGTGTAAGAGTTGTCTGCCAATAGTGATAAAATTAGAAGCTGTAAGCAAGTTAGATTTAGTATTAGTATAGGAATATGTGTGATGCTCAAAAAATAAAGGCTTCACTTTTGATCATATTGGTCGTCTTGTGATGTCCCAAGAAAAAGAAGAAAATAGAAAAAACAATCCTCCGCGCATTTGTTTACTATAGAGAACCACCAGCCTTTGCTTTTCTGAAGACATTACTCCCTGTGGCAGTTTGTTAAATGGCAGCTGATGCTAGGACTTTACATGTATGTGAAAGGCCAGACCACAAATCAAACTCATATGCATAAAGGACTGTAATACATCTCTTACTGATAATAAGATACATTCACATGATAGAAATTATTCAAATCCTAATATACACATGGGGAAGATGGGTGCTTATATGTAAGGCATGCTAGAGATTAATCTCTTTAAACACTTTATAAATATTTAAAAATGTTTCTTTCAGCATCTTTGTTAAAAAAGAATAAATAGTCACTTCCCAAGCAGAAAATAACACTGAAATATTGGCAATTTTGGTGTGTTTGTGTTGGGATAATACTTAAAGAGCACCTTCCTACTAAGCTAACGCTCACTCATTTGTTATGTTTTCATATGTGTAAGCACCTTAGACATACAGAGTATTCTGTGGGCTGGAAATCCAGTGCAACATTCTGTATTTCAGTTAACAAGATACCATAAATGCTCCTTCAGAAATATCCATCTGCATACTTAAATTGTGCGAATAAAATAAACTTGTAATGAAATGTGCCATGTTTTACTCTGTGCCACAAGTTAAGAATAAACAGTGTAACACATGGAAGCTTCTTCTCAGAGGACTAGAACAGAGATGTGAAGTAGAAAAAAATAATCACTGTTTTCTTGGTTTCCTTTTTAGCTATAAAGAGAGTAATACCAGTGTCCAAGATGCAGTTTACAGCACTGTAACCGATTCTTTCTTCTGCTTGGAACTGGACCCTCATTTATAGTTTGTATAGTTGGCAGTAATTTTAGAGCTCTTTTGAAAACAGTTTAGTTCCACTTCTGTCTCTCTTTTCTTATCTGTGTAAACTTTGTCCTTTTCTGGGAAGAAAGGCATTTATCTTTCCCTCTGGAAATCTCACTTGACATTTAGCAAGGAATGTTTTTAAGAATGTCAGACTGATGAGAGTTCTTTGCTGAAGTCTCACCATATCCATTCAGCTGAACAATATCTGTTGTTAACAGCCATGATTATTACGAACAGGTTTAAAAGGACAAGCCTGTTGCTGTACTTCGGCAACATGCTTTTGAGCTGCTGGTTACTCAGGAGTAGTACTTGGCATATTGCACCGCTTTTTATAATTAAAGTGCTTACACATATTAATTGATTAGATGCATTAGAGGTTATTTATATGCCCCTTGGTTGAGGAGAAGTAAATAACTGCTTCTTCATTTATATTGTACTATTTGTGAGTGTTTGGATTCACAATGACAAGCTCCAGATAGATGTGACCCTTGTGGATGAGATACCACTCTTTTTTTGCTTTAGACTTTCAGATGTGATTTCACATTATCATGTACCCTATGGAAATTCTGTCATAGAGTCATTAAGGTTGGAAAAGACCTCTGATAAAGTTGTCAATCTTTTCATCCCCGATGAGACATGGCAGTACAGGTGTGGCTATGCAATCAAGATGAGCAAGCAGGATCACCTTACTGAGGGTGATGGAAGCTGCTAAGAACTTCAAGAACCTTGGGAAAACCAAACAAGTTGAGTTTTAGAGTTGCAGTTGTGCAGTATTTACAGTAAAAGCAACGTGACCCACAGGTTGCATTACTGAATCTTGCAGTCCTTAAGTTTTTTTACCTAGGATCTCTTTTATCATTCAAGTTCTTAGTGAGGGCCATTCTGCAGAGAAAAATGAAATCAAGTCAGTACTGGGTGTAATAGAATTATCATGTCTTCTAGTATTTTTTAGCTAGCCAAGCAAGGGATGTGTAATAAACAAGAGATTCCTGTACTAGATTGAGTATATGTTGCTTTATTATGCAGACAGCTCTGGGCAGATATGTAATCAGATAAGTACTTTGGCCTGGGCTCTAATGCCTATTTGTGCTAATGAATAAAAAGGTTGCTACATAGTAGCCTAAATGGTAATTGGGCCATATCTTATGAAAAGAAAGCACACATTGTGTCAGCTGACTCTCAGTATTGAATGTACCTGACAGAATGATATGATATCTTATGATTTCTAGTGTCATACACATGAAATATATACTGTAGCTAAATAGCTACTGCAAATAAAAAATTCTTTACCCTATGATTTTGAGAGAACATTGTGTTTGTTTAAGTATCTTTGCATTGGTCATCCTGTTAGTTTGTGGTAGAGAAAAAGATCTACTTTGCTTAAATTTCTCCCATAGTTTGAAGGAAGGTGATTGGAAGTAATTTTCAATACCTGAATTAATCTTAAACAGTTTTATTTGCTATTTGTGAATTTATATACATCATTGAAGGAATTATCAAGTAATGTTTAGCTGATAATGCTCCTAGTTAACTGAAGTATGCTCAAAACAGCTATACTGAGCTTGAAAGCATGTGAGATGTTTGAGCCTTTAAGACTTGAGAGCAGTTATCAAGAGATCTCAAAGATGGATTTTCTTAGACCTTGTGTGTCCTTTTTACATAAGCAAGCAGAAATCACTTTGAAAAGTCCTCCACAGTTACTACTTCTTATTGTGGCATTAATAGCTGTTTTGCACGCATAGTAGTTGGGTCTTCGTAACATTTATCTGGACACGTGAATCAAAACTGAGCTTTTAAAAATTCAGGCCTTTGTTCCCTCTGGTATTTTTTAGATTCAGTTATCATATTTAACTTTATACTTTCTCATTCCCCATTTTATATATCTGCAGTTTTGAACAAAGTATTGCTGGTGATTGTGAGGCTCTGGCTGCTCACTGAAATTGCTGGGAAACTGTCTCTCTGGGATGATTTTTCAGGTAGCCAGATGTTTTTTTTTTTCTTTCAAGTCTTGAGGCACTAATAAATAATTATAGAGGAGAACATTCATCTTTCTGTTGGTTTGCTAGCTTCCCGTGAGCTTTAGCTCTCACTTCACAGGTTCTGTTTTGAAGAAATTATCTGAACTGACCCCAAAACAGCATGTTGGCTTTGTCTCTCGGATATATCCAGTTTGGGGGTGATTAGAAAAACTTAAATATACAAAGCTTCTGATTGCACTTTTTGGATTTTCTATATACTTACCTCTTCAGTGATGTCTTATATTTTTAGATCTTACATCCATCCATTTTAGGGATTTCTGGTTTAACAGAGCTTATGGAGGGAGAGACCAACCCACTATGAGACTAAAAACTAGGTAGATAAAAGAACAACCTTGCTTAGATGTTGGTTTTGGAAAGATATCTGAATAGTGTCTGTCCTCAAAATGATTAGCTGTACTTGTGTAACTTTTGGCAGGTATCTAATTTCTTTTTAAAGACCTTTGATGCTGAAGACTATAGAGACCTCCTACGCAAATTTGTCCTTTACATGAAGATAGTGAGCTATCATTGAGAGGCTGGCTGTAGAGCTATTATAAATACAACTGATAATATTAATGCTGTTAGTGCTGTTAGTGCCCTTATTCATGCACCAATATACTCTTCCTTATTCTCATCAGCATGTGCCTGATGACTTCAGAGATTATAGTTCCTTAATTAGAGCATGACAAATTCTGACAGAGATTGACTTTCCCCATTGTGTGTATTCTGTCAGACTATTGCTGGAAAACCTGTGGATTTGGTTTTACTTGGGACTGGTACCAGTTCTCAGGAGATTGTGAGCATTTCTTCTGGAATGTGATTGAGTAAAGAGGTAGCTGCTAAGTACAGTCATGCAAAGAAGTTGTATCTAGGATTTAGGTATTTTTCTAGTATTTTGCAATTTGCCATCACTTTCCTTATAGACATGTGATCTTCCCTCCAGCAATTGAGTATGTATTCATAAACATAACATATTTGATTTGATAATGCTTTATGCTTATGCTACTCAAAAGGTAGGCATAAGAGATAAATAAGAGCAGATGGCACTGTCATTATCAGAGGAAAACAGCTAAAGAAGTTGCTTGAGATGGGGAAATGAATCAAACAATAGTGTGCATAAGCATGCTCTCAGCTGTCTTTGCATACTTACCATTTTAGACTCGGCTCATGCTCTTTTTGCTACTCTGCTCTGCTTTCAGCTACAGACAAGTCCTCCCTGTGCTCCGTAGCCAAAGAACCATGGTAGAGCTATTAACCTAGGAAGAAATTGGGTGTGAGGACATGAGACAGGACTGGTCGCCCATGGCTGGAGTTAGTCTTGGGATACTGAGTGACCATGAGAATGAACAGAGATGGGACAAGGTGGGAATCATGCGTTGGTTTGAAAACATCTGAAGCATCTGAAGCTAAGCAATCTTCCTGTTTATTTCTCCAAGTGCTCTGTCTGGTTTGATCTGCCAAATGTGTTTAGTTGCTTGCAGCACTTGCTTGCTAAGATCAATGAAGTCTCTATAAAGGGGCTGCACAATCCCTTAGAGCACAGAATTGGTGTAACTGCCTGTAAGATGAACCAAATCAGTGTAAAAACTTCGGCTGTGGGAAGAAACACAGTCCAGTGGTCTTGGCTTGGGGCTAAAAACTGAAATTTTCACGTTACTCTCTGATTTTTGATTTTTATCACAAGCCCTCACCCTAGCAACAGGGAAAAGAAATCCAGACCCCAAAAAACTTCCTGTCAAGATGGGTCTGGGGGTGAAGCGACCACCAGTCTTTGGCTGTCTGGAGGAATGTTTGCTGGTTAAAAAGTTGTTGGAGACCTTGGTACACAACTACAGTATAACATATTTTGTCATAGTGTCTACTTTGCGTGTCAGTCTTAAATTTTTTTATTTTATTTCTGATTATCATACAGGTGTGTATTTTTTTGTGATCTGAATCCTAGTTAATAGAAATGCTTCCCTCAGACTTTTGTCTGGATTTTTAGAAAGATAATTGAAAATATTCCTTTCACCACTCCTGTATCCTTATTGTTTTGATTTTTTTTTTGCTGCCTCTTTCATTTATCATTTGTTACTGCTTTTCTAATTATTTGGCTACATTAGTTTTAGGCACTTCAGAAAGAAATTCTATTGTGCTATATGCTGTGCAAATGTAGAAGAAAGATTTTTGTTTTCACATGTGAGATGAGCGCCAAAGATTGTTCAGACACACAGAGAAGAAATACAGTATGTGAGGGGTTCTTAGTATATTATACATGATGTAGGCAAAAAAAAACCCCCAAAACTATTTAAGTCAGTGGTTTTCTAATTTGCATTATTCCACTTATCAAAGACACGGACTTTTTCTGTANCCAAAGATTGTTCAGACACACAGAGAAGAAATACAGTATGTGAGGGGTTCTTAGTATATTATACATGATGTAGGCAAAAAAAAACCCCCAAAACTATTTTAGGACTCGGGTTCTCTAGAGTCCTTTGTCCACTTTTCCAGGAGATACATTAAAACTGCATCACTAGCAATCAAGTCCCTGAGAAAGTGCTCTTTGAATGAAAAAGGATGGAGGGGCTATGGAAGATCAAAGAGCAAGTTCCTTAGTGGCTCTTTATTGTGATAATTAACTGAGACAAAATCCTTTCCTTCCTGGCTGTTGAGCTTGCAGCAGCAGAACGGTGCTATGTGCCCTTGAGACGCCGTTTGCCACTCCCACCGCAGCGGGTGCCCCGCGGCGACGCTCCCGGCGCGCTGCGGCACTCGTTCCTCGGCAGCGGGCCCTCGCCTGGGCGTGCTGTTAGCTTCCAGGATGCTGCCGGTAGCTTGAAAGGAGCTCTGGAGTCCCTAGTGGTAACGGGAGGGAAACAAACAGCTCGTTCTTCCCTCTTTATCCCTGGCAAAAAATGAGACAGGCACCGCATTTGCACTGCTGTGAACGCTCTCCGGCGGCTGGTATGGCACCACGAGCTTTGATTGATGTCATTTGTTGACCTCCTTTATTTTTTTGCCATACTGTCTTTACCTATTTAGTCTTGTGGCTGCTGTTTTGTGTCACGCTTGTAGTAAATTCTTCAAAAGGATTCTCTGTCCCCCAGTTTTCTTGTATGATTTCATTGCAGTGCCTTCATCCTGAGGCAACTGCTTTAACTGAAGAGCAATGGGAGTGGGTTGCTTCCTGTGGCTTGTTTTCCTTTTACCTCCAGGCAAAGTTTTTAATAGCACAAACCAGGAAGTTTTCCTCTGTACTCTGGCAGAATCTGTGAGCACTCATTTTTTATGCTAGTTTTTGTCATATTAGTGTTGTTACCTACGGTAAAATTTGACTTGTTACTACCAACCTGTGTACCTTCTGGGAGAAATGCTTGTGCAATATTGTGAGTGTGCTGCATATTTAAGGTAAAGATGAGGATGTGAATCACTCATGCCAGCAGTACTGTGGGATGTTGCCAGGTACTATATCTCCTTTGTGTTTTCCACATTTCAGCTGAAGTACCTGGTCTGTTACCTACTTCTCACTTTATGCTAATGCTTTTATGGAATCTCTTGCAGTTCTGTATTTCATGAGTTTTTTTGTCTGAAATATATTCTGCTATTTCTTTATCCACTATCTCTTGTCCCTTGCTTGTGACTTTATGCAGAACAAAGAGCAGTTTTGCAATCTGGTGTGTGCCAGTGGTATGAAACCTGGTTGAAACAGACAGCTCCAGTGACAATTACCCCTTGATTTATGTTTGGTATTGAACAAGCAGCATACAGATGTGTATGTTTCACCAAGGGTGAAGTAGGACATAGCAGATAGTCAGTCTGCAGCAAAGGAGAAATGTAACTTTACGTAGATACAAATCCTACTTATCGAGGATAAGTAGTCATTTCAGTCATTTCAACGGCTCAGAAGTCACGTGTCTCTTTCTGCAGTGTTGATGCTGGAAGTGAAATTGCTTAAGGCTCACTACAGGTGTAATTTAACTATTCTCTCTTCAATTGCAGAAGAGTGAAGAGCACTGTCTCTGTATCTTGTCATCCTGCATGTGCTGCAAAAGATTTTTCTGTCATATCTATACCCATATGTATTTCCTACCTCTTTCATAATTCATTGTTGAAGAATTTTCATTTTCCTGAAGTTGAAAGTTCCAAGAATTCATTGTAATGATGAGAGAAATGGGGGCAGAAGGAGCTGTACAAAACCCTCTTAAGAGGCAGTTGGACTGGTGCCAGTGGAATATTTCAGACTTATAAATGGGTCTTGTCACTTTTTATTTTATCTTGAAAAAGCATTTTCTGAGCTACCTCAGCACTAGGTGACCATCTGTCCATGTCCCCTGCTGACCTAACAGTGAGGGAAAGATAAACCTTTGTATCTAGATACAGACAATTTACAGATTGTTTACTACATATTTGGTATGGGAAACAGTCATGGGCAAGTTTTGGGCAGATACACAGCAGGGAGATTACAAGTGTGGTGTCAGGTATGGAGCTGTTGCCACAGGTAGTAATGTGTGAGTATCTTATACTTGAGAACCAGTCTCTAGTAGATGGGGATTGATAAAAGCGTAGAATATAGGTTGGGAGAGCTACATCAGTTTGTAAGAGCTCACTATTCTTGAATAAGAAATGAGCATGTATACTAAAACATACATGTGGTTTTCTTCACAGATCACCATGTGAATATCATGTGGTAATCTTCTGTTTTGAAGCAGAAGAGCAAAGGACACCTTAACTATTATATTTTAGTAACTCATCTTATGCTGTGTTTTTTCATTTTTTTCAATGTATGTAACAAGGCATACATATATCAACAAGGCAAAGCTTTAAAGCAAATAATGAAAGGAACTTGGTGAGAGAGCAGTTAGATGTCATTGAAGTATACTCTTTGTAACACCGCATCATCAGGTCATGGGAATACTTGCTGTTGTGCTAGTTCTCCCCGGTACCATCTCATACTTTCCAGGGTCTCACTCATAGCTTCAACTTCTGTTGTGATTTAGGACCTCGAATATTGGGTCAGGATGTGGTTTATCACAATACCAATAATGTTATTGATGTCTCATGCACTGCTGCTTGATGGAATGATGCAAACCTAAAAGACAAGGTAATCAATTGTAGCTGAGAAGTACTTAGCTGGGAGAGAGGGCATGCTGAAAGGCTGGTATAACCTTTCCAGATCATCGCTCTATTTAGTATAATTAATAAAAAGCTTCCTGCCAAAATGAAATGTCTAGGTACCTTTTTTTATAGGGAGGAAGCAAGCTTGGGAAAAGATGAAGATATAGCTTTTGAAAAGCCCAAATGACAAAATTGTGGGGAAAAAAAAGGAGAGTGTAAAGAATTAGGCAGCTCAGGTATGCACTGTTTCACTGTCAGATTATTGAAATTAATGTCTCTGTCACTGCGTCACTGCAAAATGTCTTCAGACACCTCTGGCAATTTCCTCCTTGACTGAGAATAATTTTTAATCTTCATGGTGCACCAAGAATCTTTTATCAATGCTACAAAAGCACATAATATAGCTGGGCTTTGAAGGAGAAGCTTTTACAATAGGTTAAGAGCTCAGACAACCATAATTGCCCTTTTGGCAGTGCTCTGTTTGATCCTCTTTTACAGATCAAATAAGTTCAATGGAAGTTGGGAGAAGGGGTTAATATAGCAAACCTGAACGCTTACTGACACAGACTAAAAGCCCCCCATGTTAGTTAAAACTTGTGTTCAAGCAATGCTGCCACTGATTCCCTGTTTAAAAGAAAAATGTCTTCAAGTTTCTGCCAACAACCAAAGCTGTCTAATTTAAATTTAATCAGTTATTTGTCACTGTCTGGCATATTTTATCTGAATAGTTATTATATTTTTGTCTTTGTTTCACTCACATGTTTTGCTGGAGCTACACTAGCATGGAGGCATTTGTCTTGCAGAAGAATCTCCGAAAATCATTCAAACCTGTTTCCGTGGATTTGTCACAGTAAGTTTGTATGTCTGGGAAATAAAAGAGACCGGTCATTTGCTATATTTTCCTCTTCTGCTGCTTCTCAGTGGTTAGTTACTCTCAAACTGCTTCTTTTGAGGAAAAAAACCAAATCGTAGTATGATATTTAGTCTTTTTGTAACTGGAAACCACCAGAGTCAATGTAAAATTGATGTAAAATAGCTTTTTAAAAAAATATTCTACTCCCGTTGTGTGGTGAATAAATTGTTCTTTTAAAGACCAAACTGATTTTCAATTTTAGACACAAGTATATCGGGCTTTTTTGGGGGATTGGGATTTTTTATTATTTTTGGGACTGCAAAACTGCTAGTACTTTGTATATAAGTTTATTTTTAAAAATTCCATTAGTACACTGGACACTGTAGAGTACCTTGTTGTAAGGGCCAGATACTCAGTAGAGCAGAGTGATTATGAAGTAAATTTCTTAGCTCGGGAAACAAACCTGCTTTCCAGTCATCCAGGGCTGTAGTCAACACAGGCATTTCTTCTCACTTCTGAATAGGGTTTCCATAGTTAAATACTTGGAACAAATGCCAGCAGGTTGTTTTTAGCACGTGGTAGAGAGAGGGTGTTCTGGCAATAGTTGCTTTTAAATCTTGAGTGAATTTTGTTATGGGTTGTGCTGTTAGTACAGTGCTTCCTATGTACCTACTGCAGTGTGACTGAAAAATTGAAAAGTACTCAAAAGTGGCTCACTTGGTTGCTTCTAAAATTCACAACCACCTTCACATCTTATGATGGAGACAAATCTGGATTCAAACTGCAGAACAGTTTCCCACAGGATGTGTCACACACCAGTGTCCTAGTAGAAAGGCCCCAGGGCATTTAGAGAGATTGGAAGGCAAGTTACGGAACTCCAAGGGTTCTGTTTTATGAAAACGCTGTTTTCATTTGAACAAAATAAGCCATTTATGAGTATCTGGCTTTTTCAAAACACTTCTAAAAGCGACAAGCAGAGACAAATATAGAGATAAGATTTTATCAAGCTATTTTTGATAGCTACAGCTATGAAAGCTGATGACATTTTTTGCAGAAGAAAAATCTTGTTTTGCTCTGCATGTTTATTCTTCCACACATAGGAGCAGGACTGATGCCACTGCGAAGTTTTGAAGAATTTTTGGAGAAAGATATAGGGACAACTTTTGGAAGAGGAATATTAACAGTAGTCATCTTGGATAGTATTTTTAGTCTTAAGCTTCAGTACTTAAGTGATTTCTCACAACTTGTGAAGGCTGATGTAAATGAAACATTTCTGCAGTTAGTGCGAATCCCCAGTATTTTGCGGATCTTTAATTCTGTAAAAAAATTGGAGCAAGGCCGTTATTCCTTAATTTGACATTAGAGACTTGCCTTTTTTTTTTTTGAGCAGGATGGATCTTTTAACCTTTTGATCTGTAAGGTTGTCAAGACATGGAAACAAGTGGATTTTTCAAAGATGACATATTGTTGTCTGTTTCCTCCATTTGCTGCTTGCCTGTGTCACTCTGACCCAATTCAGAGATGGAAATCTGCCTCTTATATTTGGCAATATACACTTAGCTCAGTCTTTATGACTAGTGGCAGAAGAGACATAACTTTTTGGGTGCCAATTGAAAGCACACTGGTTTAATTAACTCTGATTCTTCACTCTTAGCTGCCCAGTGGGATGCTTGGTCTTCTATGTAGTTTATATTGAACAGTGAATTTTGCTTGATACAAAAATTATTCACTGCATGTCAACCATCTGTTCTCCCACTCTTTCAGTGATCTATCCAATCAGTAGAGCCCCTCAATTTTTTGAGGGAGAAAACAGCATTAATATTTTATACCTCCTTCTTTTGGTTCCATAAACAATAATGAAATATACAAAGGATTAATAGATCCTCCTTGTTGGGCTTCAGCTATATTATCTAGAGAAATTTTGTTTGCTAAAATATGAGCCTTACAGTCCATCTGCTGGCATAAATTATTTGGCTTTTCTTGAAAGATAGCCTGTTACCCTAAAGGCAATTTTTCTTTAATTTCCAATAGACTAGAAATTTTATGTTCTTTTTCCAGTACATGACCCCATAGATGGTATGTTATCTCCCTACGTGCATTAATGTTGGTACCTTAAATAATCAAGTCTATGCTTTTGTGTAGATAACTGAAGGCTGGTATTATGTAGTGCTGACAAATAGAAAATGTAAGACACAGGAATTTACAACAAACCCGAAGCTTACCATGAAATGTTTGTTCCTTTTTCTTGCTCTCCATGTGGGATTAATGTATTGCTGTAGAGTGTGGGAACTTGGGATTCAGGTTATTGTCTTGACTCCTGCAGTGTTGTTTGGCAGATGACAGCTGCTGGCCCCAGTTAGGCAAAACAAGGACCCAATCCTGAATGTTGTGCCATAAATCTCACCAACGACCTCCTGCTGAGATGGCTGTACCCTTGTGTTTTCCTTATTCCAACAATCAGAATTGCCTACCGCAGTTTATCTAACACTTCTCAAGTGTAATTTTGCCTTAAATTGCAGGAGGCCAGAGAGCATATTGAAATTTTCTTTTCCTGCTTCTAGGCATCACAAAAGCTAAAAAGCTTCACTTCTGCTGTTTCCCTTCTGACACCAAGTACTGTGAATGTGTGTGTATGTATGAACATGTTTGCAAGGCTGTCTTTTGATCAAGACCTAAGTGAGTCTAAGGTATGCTAGATTCTGGCTCACTCCTTAGGGATTCTGTTTTATTGCATTGGAAAGTCGAAGTGCACAGACGTTTCAATTAAGTTAAAGCGAGATGAGCCTCAAAATAGTCTGTGTTCATGGTATTACATATCCTAACTAGATGTTACAAAGGTGTTGATTTATCAGACTGCTGCCTATTCCTTCAGTATGCCAAAGAATTTGTAGCTTGTTGCTAATCTTGGAGCAAGGACTGCTGCGGCATTGGTTTTGCTCATCATATGCTAGCTCATTGTTTTTATCAGGTCTGCCTATGCTTTGTGTGTGAATCTTTAGGTTGTTTTAGTCTTATGTTTATAAAGCTTCTGAGGTGGTAAACGTGAAAGTATTGGTTAAAGTTTCTATAGACAAGTTTGGACTATGTTCTGCTCTTACATTTGTAAAGATTTCACAATTCTAACTATTTTTTTTTTGTCTCCCAAGATCTGAGTTAACTGTAGAAAGCATCTTCCAGAATTGGCTTGATACTTCTGGAATACCAAAGGTAAATATAAAATATCAGTTCACAGTTCATTGTTGAGTCTTGCTTTCCTCATTTCATGATATGTTATTTAAATCATTACCTGAATTTGTAAGAGGTACGATTTTAAATAAACAGTTTTCATGTTGGCTGCTTTCTAAGCCTTTATATAGGTTTAGCTTTTATTGCTTGCAGGTTTTTACTTCTACCATTGTCTCAACAGACCTGCCAAAGGGCAGATCTTAGAAAATTTATCCTATTGATTAATACTGTAGCCATGTGAAAGCATTCTTTACGTTATGATGGAATCTACTAACTATAAGGAACATTGTTCACAGTTTTCAAAATATGAATCACTTAAAAGCATTACTGACTGTAGTAACTAAATGTTAAATTATTTGTACTTTGATATTTGTGAATATTGTGACTTGCTTATGATTGACATGCTGAGGATTAAATACTTGTTTAATACTTACCCCTCTATTATTTATCTGAACATTGAGATTTTTGTGTGTATTTTATTATCAATGCAGAGAATGTAACTAATGCAACTGATAGTTGAATTCTATTTGAGAATTAATCTCAAGAAAGCACAACTGCTACCTTAAGATGTGTTCTTACTCTTGTACATAGAAACCATACTTGGAAGAACAGGCACTTCCCCTCAAGAAAATTGGTATTTTTTTAATATTGGCGAGCTGGCAGACAGGAAGATGAAAAGATCTTCCCAAAGTCATTAAAAATGTAAATGAGCATAGGTCAGCAGTATGAATTGTTTGTCTTCTGTAGTGATAGCAAGCACAATAAGAAAGAAGTTTTTGAATACAAATCATTAGTGTTGTGATTTTATGAAATTGTCAATGTACTCACAACATTGCATCCCATTTTCTTTCAAGATGGCATTTGGGAAAATACAAAAATATAATCAAACAATGTGTATAGTACTGTAGCATGCATAAATATTGGATGAGTCATGAAGATAAACAAATCAAGACAGACAGACTTGGTTTCTATTGTTGCCATCCGGGCAGAGATAAGAAGCGAGACAAGCAT
>VYZS01065949.1:35524-79594 GCA_013400695.1 Neodrepanis coruscans | reverse complement strand
TGGGCTGCTTTGCCCAGAGGGGATGGTGGAACCTCTAGTTTTTTTTCCCCTCCTCCCTTCTCGAGTGACACGTGGCCGGTGCAGGGGGTGGGGACCATCTTGTTCCGGGTAGGGTGTAACATATATTCCCTTCCCCCATCCCTACTCAGGTTACAGTGTGAGTGGGGGTGGTGGTGGTGTGTGTGTATATGTGTGTGTGTGTCTGTCAGAAGGAGCCCCGGCTGGTCATAATTGGGCAATTACCCCCATTTATTCCCCCATATATCTACCCTCTAATAAATTGCTGCCTTCCCTATCCGTCTCTTGTCCATTGATAAACCTAATATTGTCCAAAACCAGGACACTGACTTTTGATCCTCACTCCAGAAATAAGAATAAATTCTTCCATCACTTTTGGAGCCCTCTAGAAACTGAGTTGCAGATTCCCATAAAGAAGGAGTTTCTTTTTCTTTCTGAGATTATTGTTGTGATGTCTTCAAACTGAATTATCTGCCTCCAGGCTGAATTTTCTCATCTTGTTTAATTGTAACTGTTGTCGTCAGATAACTTCTACAATAGAAGTTGCTTAATGAAGAAGACAATTTTGTGTTTCAAGCATTAAGATTACATCACCGAAGTAAATATGCATTAGGTAGACAGAGAATATGTATTAATGTTAATGTAAATTCTACTGTATAAAAGATGCAACTTTTTACCACTTGTTGTGCTTGATTTGTGGAAACCTCCACCTTACACCCTGTGCAGAATAAAGAATGGCTCCTTTCTAAACTAGACTCTTTGTTTAGAGAGCTCTTAAAATCAGCAAAAGTTGAGGTACTGGTTAATCACTTCTTAAACTCTAGGTACCTGCACAGTCTTCTTTAATGCATCTTTTTCCTTTTTCTGTTTTTCTGTCAGCAGTAAATATGGGGGGTTTTTTTGAGGTCTTTATTTCAGTTGTATAGTTTATTTGTTTTAGTGGAAATTTTGGTGATGGCTATGCTATTTCCTAGTACTCCTTTTTACATCCCCACTTGGAGTCTTCTTGGTTTAGACATGTTACCACAGCCATAGCAGAGAGATTAAAACAAACAGAAAAAAACAGAAAAAGGTACATAGTCTAAAGATCACCAGATTGAAACTGGAATTTCTACAGGAGAGTACTGAATGATTTTATATCTGAGCTGTGAAATCTTGCCAGTATAACTGTGTTGTGTCAGATTATGCAAAATGTCGCAAATTTCAGCATGGGGAATTATCCATGATGACAAAAATGAGGCTACATGAATGGGAAGCAACTGCCTTCAGTGCAGGGAAGTGTTCACTGCTTGTAGCTAGACTGCCCGATACAACTAAAGCCATAATGTGAGCTCCAGACTAAATAGGACCTTGTTTAGGGAGCTAGAACATTAAGCAGGATTTGCACCAACATCATGGCTCTGGCAAACTAAAGGTAGCTGCAGTAAGAATTAAGAAAGTGGTAGATTCTTCTGTCATAACAACCTATTGACAGAGGAAAGAATCTACTGAAAAAGCAAAGTGTAGTTTTTGTTTCAAAATACCATTGACTCAGCTTCCTACAACCCTAAAGGCACGTGAGGGAGGAAAGGGGATGACCCAGTAGTAGCAAATGGCTTGAGGGAAGATTGATACTTTAATACTGTGAGTGTTCAGAGCAAACTACAGGCTGTACTGAGAGCTCTGCAGTAGGAAGCAAAGAGAGTGAAGCAAAGATCTCTTTCCTCAGGGAATCATAGTGTATGTCTACATGGTGTATTATAGGCCAGCATGAGCTTGTGACTGCCAGATTTATGTTGCATAATCATACCTGTAACAAGCCAGTCCCTGAACATGTATGTATTTAGTATGGCAGAATGTTTGCATATTGGAAACAATGCTGACAACCCAAACATACAGAAATCATGTGCCAAGCCTCCCCTCCAAAATGACATTGCCTTTAAAATTACAAGATTAAACCACTACCAACAACAACCTAAAGCAATATATTTTGGATTCTTTTTATTTTCTGGGTGGTGTAGGAACATTCACTGTCTGCTTACAAGTTTGCCACATTGTATTAAATCTCAGCTTCTACGGTAGTTACCTGATCACAGCATCAGCAATACTTATCAGATATCCCAAGAATTGTGCTGAATGTGACTACTTAGGATTGTGCAACTGGGGAGATTCACCCCTATGTGCTGTGAGGAACTTGAATTTGAATGTCAGGGTGAGGCATATACATGTTCACATGTGTTGAGTAGAAGATAAATCTTCAGTGATTTTAGAGAATATGCAAGATGTCTAAGGATGTAAACAGGCTTTCTTTTTTGTGTCTAGATAAGGTAGTTTAAGAAGTTCTTATCCCCAAGTGCTCAGTTTCTGTCAATGACTTCTGCCTCCCCGGCTGAGTTAGTGCGATGGAAAGGATCTCATGTACATGTCTCATGTACACGTACATGTATCCTGATATTATCAGGATTGTACATTGTCAGATCATCATCACCAGCATCTTAAACTCACATAGTGGGCTTTGAAGAACAGTGGGTAAGGAACGCTTGTACCTTCTGTCCTCCTGGCAGTGTCAGGAGTGAGGAGATTGGGGGTGACGTGCATCTGAGGAATGCTAATATCTTAAATCACTTCCATTTCTCTGTAGAATAAACATGTATCTAACCCAAGGCAAGTCTGGAAAGGTGCTCGTAATGTGGCTTGGTATTACAGAAACTTTCTGCCTTTAAGGGGATTTCTGCTTTCTCAAGAGAGATTGCAGTAACGTGTGTTGCAGGAAGGAGTGTGCCTGGCAAACAGAAGATCAGGTGACCTCTCGCTGACCTCCAGACTGAGGCTGAGCCACTGAAACCATTTTGGGTTTTATTTCAGCATTAGAAAATGCTATATCAACTGGATAGTGATATGTCATCTTCTGCTCTGCATCAATCCATGATTAAATACAGATGGAGCTGTCTCATACAGGCTCTCTGTCCAGCTGCTGCTGTTGCTTTGATTTTGATGCCCTGTGTTTGGAATCAGATCCTAATCCACATCAGAAAGAAAACAAACCCCAAGAGCTGGAGAGCAGTTGATATATTAACATAGGCTGACTGGGTGTTTGCTCCATTTCTGACATTTATGCAAGGTTCTCACTTATCCCGGGGATATTATTGCCCAACAAAAGTATATATAATGTAGATCTAATCATCATCCATTTTATATTCATTATAATTTTAGCTAATGCTTGCCTGACTTCATGTATGGAGAATGATCACTAATGCTGTGTGTGCGCGTGAGGTTATGCACTTCTCCATTCTGGTTATCCTGTTCCTGCCCTTCTGTGAGTGAATCAGCAAAATGGCTGTTATATTGGTTTCTCTGCTAGTCTGCAAGGGTTCTCAAAGGTCTCTAGCTGAGATGGGAAGAAAAGTGTTTGTCTCTCTGGAAGTAACTCAGGAAGTTACAGGACAGATATTGAGGACTGAAGTCTAAAAGCTGATGAAAACAGCTGGGTAGAAAATAAATCACTGGGGCAAGAAAAACAGTGCTTTCAATATGATTCAGTTTCAGAAACTGAAGTTTTCTAATCACATTCATTACCATGTGACAGAAAACTACATGCTGCATGAGATTTACAGAAGTTCATCATGTGAGATGAAGACTGCTCAAATCTTTTATCCACTCAATGAAAGAGGAAAAGTGTTCCTAGGATATGTGCTTTTTCCATTTCCACACAACTTTTCCTTGTCTTCACTGTTGGGAAGGTGTGTCCTAGAAAAATTAATAGTCTGAAATGAATATTTTTCCCTTTGATTTGTTATTTGCAGTCAGATGAAGATTTTCTTTCTAAATAACATTACTGTTCAGCATTGTCCTGAGGAGGAATTGGCAATATTTTTGCGATACCTCAGGTGTGACTGCAGCAATGCAAAATTGCCCGTATGTGATGGGGAAGAGGGCTGATTTTTCAGGATGGGGGATGAGGAGCATTCTTCTGTTCCATCCCACCGGCATCACTCTGATGAGCCCAACAGAACACTGAAGATGCATACAATGAATGCTAAGCACATCATGCAAATGAGCACAAAAATAATAATAATAATAAGAATAATAATGTTGAAGATAGGCAATGAATAATTCCTCTAAATGAAGCTTGGGCAGGAATTCAGAGAGAAAGTATGTAATTAAACCAAGCTGGATCTTGATCAAAACACTGAAATGGTACTAGGGAAAAAAAAAGATAAAAGTTATTTAACGACTATTAGCAGGAAAAACCTTGACTTTTTACTTCATCCGGAAAGAAGACAACTGCCAGCTGCAGACAAAGTTGAATTCAAAAGAGAATGTCCCTCCTTCTTCCCTGTAATTTTCCCATGGAGAATTGGACTGCCAGAATAATACCACATCTGGAAGCGGGGCAGATATTTGTGCAGGACAGAGACTTCTGAGCTTGGGCCTGGAAGGACAGTGGGATGGCTGGTGGCTGAGCTGAGCATGGCCAGTGCTTGTCCTGGCTGAGGATGCAGGGAGTGGAGGGTTTAAAAAGCTGGTCCTACTGAAGTAGGTGAAATGACTGGTGAAATGACAGCCCTGTGCCCATCTGAACTCTGACCAGAATGGAGCTTTTCTTGACTTGGACTCTCTAGCACAAACAGTCCTATGACAATCTGTGGAAGAAAGATAAGCGACAAGAATCTTCACCCTATCACAAACCACAAAACACATTTGCTACTGTGTGATAAAACCTCAAAACTGCTGCTGGCTTTACCGGCTAGTGATTGCTCCCTCTTCTGCTCCCATGGTTAGATGACATAGTAAATTACCAAGAGAGCACTCCTCTTAGCTGGTCAAGGACTGAATTTTTGGTGTGTATTTGTGGAACTCTGCACAATTAACCTGGCACAATTCACTGAGACATTGTTCACTGTAAATCCTTACAGTGGATTAGTAGTAATGTAGTAAATGTAGTAATCACTACATTTAAGTGACAACTGAAAAGCAATTTGAAGACTAGATAAAGCAGGATGCTGAGATTTCAGGTTGTAGGTATTTTGAAAGGATTTGAGTGCTCTGCAATGCTTGTGATGTGGCTGTATGTGTTAACAGGGGATAGTTAAGCAGTACATGACCCCATGGGCTTATGGGGAGAAGGAAAGATTAAGCCTTCATTCCCTCACTGGAGACAAAGGAGGTGGAAATGCATTGTCTTATCCTGGACCTGTGCTAAGTAGTGAGGAGTGACCTCATACCATTTTTTTTTCAATTTCCATAAAAGGAATGCATTGCTTAAAGCCAGGTTTTATTCCACAGCATGAGTGCTGTCTTGCTGCTCATTTGACCCTACTAAAGCCAGAGTGTCGCTTAGCTCTGCTTGTGGCTGTGAGGGACAGTTTTACAGCCCCAGGCATGTTGGTGTCTGTGTGAGACTCAGTGGGCAAGGAAGAGTTTGCAGAGCAAGGTGTCACTGAATGCCACAAATCTTGAGTGGTGCTTAGATTAGCAATCTTAGAGGAGCTTCTAGCAGCTAGCACTCTGCCCCTGGCTCCCAGGTGATGATTGTCCAAGGCTGTGCAACTTCCTATGCCTACTGCTGTGCAAAGTCTCAGATAAATTCAAGCAGAGCTGATCAGACTGGGACAACTGAGGAGATGGCGCCTTAGTACATACCAGTTACCTGGGAATCCCAGGATGGAAGCAGAGGGAATTTACTGTGATGGCTTTCACAAGCTAATCCATAATTTAGGCCTGGTTGAGCACGCGAGCATTAGGCTGCTTCTCCTAAGTTACTGAGAGGAAATCTATAATACAAGCCGTGCTTGGCTCCCCATCATGCTTTCATGATGCCGGCTGCCCTGGGGACTTGCTGTGCTTAAGGTGCTATGAATTGGATCCAAGCATGATTTAAGGCAATTTTCTTCTAATTCACAGTCAGGCAATGGAATAAATCTGTCTTCTGAGAATCAAAAGTATTAATAACTCCCTTAGACACAATTTGGAAGCAAATGAATACCTCGGTTTTTTGGTGAATTTGAGAGCGTTATTTTACTGCATGGAGATGAGCTCCATTAGCAGAACACATGAATTAAAACAAAAGCAGCTTATTTGCATTGTGGATAACCGTTCTGGAGACAAGAAAGCTCATCTAACTGTGAATATGTGGCAACAAAGATTATAAATGGTGCAATGGGGCTTAATCTTTGGGTTTTAGGTTTTTACAAAATGGCTTTCATATAGAAACATTTTCGTCTTACCTACAGCTAAAATTTGTCACCATGGTAACCTTCTGAGTTTGGAGAGGTGGGATGCTCTGGGCAAATACGTGGTTATAACCTCAGAAATTGTTACACAAATTTGGTTTAATTTCTCCTCTCTTTCTTTAATATCTATGAGGTTCTTACATGCTGGAGAGCTGCTCATTTAATGGAGAAAGGCCATATGGATTTAAACTGTTTTATTTCTTTGAAAGGAGCAGTGTTTGGGGCAGTTCCTCCTTTATTCGACTAGGCTTCGTCCTTCCCTGGCAGCAGCGCAAGCCAGTTCAGCTCTGTGGGAAATGCTGGACCTTGCTCTGCTTCAATGCCTTCAGTGTCGCCCTCTGTTGCTGCAGAAAAGCTGAAATCCTGAACTAGGGCCCTATCAGCTCAGTATTAGGGAACATACTGTTCATTTATTGGTCTCAATATAGTCACAGTTCTATTTTGTTTTGTTTGATGTACATGTCTGAGAGCAACTCAAGGCCTTTAAACAGTTGGGGGGTTGGGGTGTTTTTGTTTGTTTGTTTGTTGTGATTTTTATGTGTGGTTTGTTTTGGTTGGTTGTTTTGGCTGTTTGGTTTTTTTTTTTTCATTTTTTAAAAATATATTTTGAAGGGAAAAAAGCACCTCACACAAATGTGATTAAGATTTCTGAAAATGAAGTTATTAAAGCCTTAGAGAACCTTTGCTCACTATATTGTGTCAAAGCAATATTATTTGAAGAACATGTCACCATCTTGATACTTTAGCTTCTGATTTCTATTTTCCATTTATATGTCAAACTCCTTCACACTGTTTGCCCACGTTCTCTTTCTGAGTTTTGGGTTGTAGGAAAATTGGGGATTTTATGATTAAAATTCTGGAAAAAGGCCATGCAGACTGAAGTTTCCATGAATGAACTACTGACTGCCACTAACTCCTGAGATAACTATGGCT
This sequence comes from Neodrepanis coruscans, assembly GCA_013400695.1. NCBI lineage: Eukaryota > Metazoa > Chordata > Aves > Passeriformes > Philepittidae > Neodrepanis > Neodrepanis coruscans. The sequence goes on along the minus strand of VYZS01065949.1, from coordinate 72,431 downwards.
GAGTCATGGAAAGTCTTTCTGTGTCTGATCCTAGCTTGTAGACAACTTGTCTTCTCCTTTTGCTTGTTGTGAGGGCATACAGTGTAGCAAGTGCTGGTGTCAGGGATGTTCTTAATCTGTGCAGTAGTGCCTTGTTTTTATCTGAAGCTACTTGGTATAGCTAATAAATAAACAGTGAATAAAAATTATTCAAGGGCATGCAATAACAAGCAAAGTGGTGACCCTACCTGTTTGTTTGCTTTTTGAGAAGCTCCTCGCCTGCCACAGGAGCTATTAGTAAATAAGGCCCTGTCATCTGAGTACACTCACTCCTTTCTTCTCCCTGTGACTTATGCTTCCCTTATCTTTTCTCTCCTCTTGTGGGTGAGGGCAAACAAAAACATTCCTTCATGTTAAGGCAGGGTGTGTTTGAAAGTGTTGTCCGGCCTGGGCCAGCTCTGTCTTCTGTACCTATTGTTGGTATTTTGTAGCTACCTGCTAATTTGAAGTACCTCACCCTTAACTAGGAAGATCAAGTTTAACGGCCTCAGAGCCATTGGCAGGCAAAGGGAAGAATCCTTCAGGGCAGTTTGAGTGCTAGGTCCACTTCTTGGCACCTAGCAAATAAGACTGAGCTGACTATAAATATGTAGCCACCCACCACACTGCTGTCCCAGAAGGACCTGGGGGCAGAAAGCGGAATTTTGAGGATTTTACAGGGCAGAAGAATATGGACCACAAAAAATAGTTGTGTTCATAGGTTGCCATCCACCACCTTTCTTCCTTTACACCATCTTCTCCTCTCTTTGTCAAAATCAACACAGCATGAAAGGGGAAAAAGACATGCTGAGGCTGCAGTAAGCTCTAGGTGCCTCCAACCTCCTTTTTTCCTCTTCTGCTGCACACACCACTCCTTTCGTTTTGTTTTGAGTGGAATGGTGAATCACAGACTGGGAAAAGGACCTTGCTTCGGATGCTTATAGACACATCTCCCAGATTCCCAGTATCTCGCATCAACAGAACTGGGAAATTTGTAAGAATGTGTTTTTCACTGAGATTTTTGGAGACACCTTCCTATCAAGCTGTAGTATCTGATTACAAAATGACTCCCTCCAAAGGGTGTATCTCTCAGTCAATCTCCCCAAAATTTAAGACAGGGAGGAAGGGGAAAAGCAATGATTTTCAAAGTTATCTGACTTTTTTTCAAGTCACGTTGTTTGCAGGCTCAGACTAGCGTGGGGGATGAGTGGAGGTTGTGCTGGGTGCCTGTTGCATTCAAATAAATTGCTTCTTTACCCAGAGCCCCATCTCTTGTGTGCAGCCAAATCATGTGTGTTTGCAGGAGACAGTATGCTTGTGTTTCTCCCACGACCCTGCTGGCTCATTAGTGTTATTTCTGGAGGTCTTGTTTCCACAGTAACAAGCAATTACCATTGTTCCTTGGACTGCCAAAGTTACCACCAGCAACGCAGAGGAAGATGCGTTATTCTCTATATTGGGATAAAATGCCTTCATATGTCTTGCTATTCACTGAATGCCAATCTTGACGCAGGTCCTGTACAAATAGCACGCTCCACCCCCTGCCAATGCTGCTTTTCCTGGCATTAAGACATGCCAAATTCTGAAACGATCCAAAATGATCTCCTCTGATCTGTGGCTACACTGGCAATGACAGGGTCAGGATTTCAGCAGCGAGATGACTGTACCAATGGTAGCTCTGGTAGGAATATAAATAGAATAGCTTGGAGGCAGTTCTTTTTGCAACTGTGCTTAGCCTTGTTCTAAGTAATGCTGGCTAGTGACGTCAATGAAATATACTCTCTCTCTCTTTACCCTATAGCTTCTACCGATACTGTGATGGAGCTCCCACACAGGAGTCTGGTAGTCTTATGCTAGCAGGATGCTGTGTCTATATTGCACAATCCTTCATCACCCCCAGGGGGTGATGTGTGTGTATCAGTTTCAACCATTCTTTCATCAATGGTTTCTCCTTTCCCTTTTACCTATACATTGCACACAGACTGATTCAGATAGAATGGTCTTTAAACCCCATAGAACATATCCTGAATTTCATGCACATATCAAAAGAGTAGGCAGCTGGGAAGCTGAAGGAATATGGCTTTTGTAGGCTAGAGAGGTGCAGGCAGCTAGATTAGATTTCATGGCTTAGAGAGTTTTTATGGCTTTCAGTGGTTCCAGTTTCCAAGTGTGACTACATATTCTTAAAAGCTGAGGCCCTCTTGTAAGCTCTGAGCAACTCTTAACAGACTTTTCTTGTGAATGGGTGTATCTATGGATCTACATATACACACCCACTTGCCCAAATGACTAATAGCAGATATTGGAGGGAGAACACAGCCTCTATCCTCCATAAACTGAAGCACAAGGAGCCTTGCTCCAAGGAAGCTGAAGCAAAGAAATCAAAAGCAAATCAAAATCAAATTTTTAAACTGGGGAACCATCTTTTGTGGAAGGACTTGGAAACATGCACTAGAGGCTTTTAAACCCTGAACTTACCAGAGAAAGTAGAGGACAATTTCATTTCAGGTCAGTGTATGAGTGTATGAGGGTGACAACGAACAAAAAGGCTGCTGCTTTGACAGCTACTAAAATCATACTGCTTTAGATGAACTTAAGGAAATAAATATCCAACAGCAAACCCACTGTCATTTCATGGCATGTAGAAAGGGATAGGCAGAAACAACTATTGATAAGGTCTTTGATTAATTTTTCTGATTAAAGTCCCACCAAGTCTGTGATATGAAAGTGGAAGAAGTCAAACACAATTGGAAAGAAACTGCTTGTATATCATATCCATTTTAGCCTAGAGGCTAGGACTAATTTTTAAGTATCTGTTAATTAGTAGGACTGAAGTGTTGGAAAATAATTCAATTTTCTTGCGGGTGTACCATGGAGTGAAGGCAGCATCAGAGAAAGGTTAAGAAAATATCCTTGGCATATGGGAGTGGTCCTATCTAATTCACCAAGCTTCTGTTTTCTGTTGCATTCTCCTAAATCCTTGGATTTTAGCATGATCTGTATGATGGGGGAAAAAAAATTATAATAACCTTATTTTCTGCACATAAACCAGAATCTGGTGTTTAATTCTAGGTGATAGCTTAGGTGGTTCATAATGAGCCGAGACTTGGTTTGGTATTGTAAGGAAAATACTCCCATCTCAAAAATAACCCGAGGCTTTGTTCTTTATCTGTGAGCTCCAGGGCACCCATTGGCATCCCACCCTTGCAGTGGGATGTACCGAGCTGGCCGACAGACACTAGGTGGAAGCCTTGAGCTGCGGTTCCATCGCAGCTGCTGACGGCAGCAAGAAGAGGACTGGTGCTTTCATAAAGGAGATATTTTTCTTTTCTTCTTGCTTTCACATGCTAGAAAGGGAAGTCCAAGCTTTCCAGGTGCGCAAAGCGGTGAGCGGAGGAATGGAGAAGTGTCAGTCTCATCCCGGGTCCTCCCTGTAACAGGATCTTGTGAGCAGGGCTGCGGTGGGAGCATTGAAGCCTCCTGAGTTCTTGGGTGTGGTTGGGCGGCAAGATTGATTTAATTTATCCTGATTTATTTTATCCTCTTTTATATATTCTGATGGGAAGAATTTTGAGATCCTTGTGAATGCATAAAAAAGTATTAATATTGAAATGAAAGTGAGTACCAATGAGCTGATTTATCTTGCAGCAAATGCTGGCAGAACCAGCTATGCTGAAATGCATGCTGCATTTATGACGATTGCTTTCAATAAGGCCTCCAATCTTAAAACTATTCCAAATAGGGAGATTCAGAGTCAGTACAAGGAATGAATCACAGGTTAAGTGAGAACCAGATGAAACTGGAAATGTTCATTTGAGAGAAATGTCAAAGTTTATGATTTTAAAGCTTATTGTTACTTTTAGTGATAAAAACACTGTTTTCAGTGTATTCATAGGAATAAAAATTATGAACATTTCAATTAGGTACTTTTAGAAAAATAACTGCTATTTTGTTTTGAAAATTAGTGACATTTTGGTACAGTCTCACATATCAGTTGTAATACAGAGTTTGGTTATGCCAAATCAAGTCTCATATGAGGGCACATGATGCAATCTTACCAGCAACATCACATATAATAATTAAATATTCTGTTATATAATTTAGTACAGGTGATATTTTATTTTCAAAAAAAAGTGATTTTTCTACAATTAATGAGCTTTTTATCAAAAGGGATAACAATTTTATTAGTCTGTGCTGAATGAAACAATTTAAATTTTTACACTCTGAAATAGAAATGTTCTGGGTACTAGTTAGGGACCAATTGTTTTTAACATCCTAGAAACCTGATTCCAGGGTAATGGCAGAATATTGAACATTATCAGTGCCTCTCATTATTAACTGAAGAAAGTAAAAACAATAAAAGAAATAAAATATGATAAGAAAAGGTTGCTTTCAAATTTAGTATTTTGATTTGAAAGAAAATCTCGTTTGTTTTTTTTTTTTTCCTTAAGGCAAACTTCTTAATACTGAAATTTTTATTTCAGCCCCCTTTTCCATAGGGATTTTTCATTTGTATTTATAATTTTTTGAAAAATGTTGATTTTATCAAAATGGTATTTTTTTCTTGAAGACCATTTCGATTAATATCTTGGTTGAAGACCATTTAGATTAATATCTTCTCAGTAGTGTGAGTTGTTATGACACTCTCCTCCTCCACTTTTTGAGCTGTGGTAAAAGGGTGAGTGAAATTATTCATTTATCTTTCCTTATTTTTTATTTTTTTTTTTAGTGCAGTGACTTCGAGAGCTCCATGGCTGTTCTGCAGACAGATGCACAATTGTGAAATATCAATATGGACTGCAAATCTCTACTGTCAGTCAGCTTCTCTGCATAACGTAATCCCTATCTCCACAATGCCTGCACAGATACACATTTGCAAATATGTTTTTCTGGAGACAGTGTGCATAGCAAACACTCCCTTACTTGTTCTCATCTCTAGCAACATTACATGGAGTTTCAGTTCACAGTTCACTATGTTCCCCCTCCTACCACTGAAATGCAGCCAACTCCAAGCTGTGGCTATTAAACATCACTGGAGTGATACCACAAAACAGATTGTGAAAAGCAAAGGAATTCAGAGAAAAACAACAAATTGAGTGAGGTATGCAAGGGTTGTCTGGGAAGTGATAACAAAGGATCTTCGGGAATGAGTTAACTGTGGTGCAGAATAGCTGTCACCTTGATGTTCAGGTGATATCAGTATGCAAGGGTGAGTTTTTAAGGGTGGCAAAAAGCAATGTTACTAGGAGCAATCAGGTTTTAGCCAGTGAGATGAGCAGGTCGGCTTCCCTATCCACTGAGTTTTGTCAGACTGTCAGAGTCCCAGGGAAAGGGCTGCAAGCATCAGTGCTTGAGGATTTTAAAACTGGTCAAAGTTTCAAGACAGGACAAGGCACCATCAGGACAGATGAATAAAACAAGATGGAGCAAATAGCTGTATCTATCCCCACTTAGTATAAGTCTGAGAAGAAGGAAGAAAGTTGGCAAGGTCTGAAAGAATCACATGCACAGAGTTAGAAAACAGTGTGAACTGTCATGACAATAGCTGTGACATGGTCAGGAAAAAGCTTCCAAAGACAGTGCTCTTCTTTGACAGCATGATGACTTTAGAGTGAGAAAGGAAGAAGAAGAGAAAGGTAATAAATCAGAGGAAAGAGAAGTGTGTGTGAATGTATGTAGCTGTTTATATGTGTGTGTAGTGCAACAGGACTCTGATGCAGATAGAACAAAGCATTGTAGGTGTCTATATCTCAGTTTGCTTAGGGAGAGGGCACCTTGGCACAAAATCTGCATGTGAATTCTTGCTGCTTTAGGGAAAGTGATGAGTGGGAAGGTTGCCAGACACTGTCCCTGAGCATTCAATGGGCAACTAAGAAGCAACTGCAAAAGTCTGTTCTCAACTCAAGTTGCATAGCAACACTAAATCATCAGATTGCTGTTATGGTTATGTCAGTCCCTTACATTATCCCCATTATTACAGCCGTTTTTAGGAATCATGCATTGTGATGTTACTAGCCCATTCCCAAGTTGAATGTTTGACCTTTGTCTCTTATTAAATGATGTCATGTAATTTGCTGCAAAGGTGTCTCGAAGTAGTACACCAGAGAGAAAAATCCTTGAGGATCCATCAACAGAGAACTTAGGGAGCAAAGGATGCCCCTGTGCTGGATGGGGAAGGAGAGACAGATTAGGTAATAGTAATATCCTCAAAGAAATCTGTCAAACTCAACAGGATGTATGTTATCCCATCATTTCTCTGAACTGAGTCTTCATTGACCTAAATGAATGGATATTTTGAGGGGTGAGCCACAGTTGCTTGTAAGATGTGTTTCAAATGCTTCCAGTGTACACTTGTGCTTGGTGTTTGGATCACTCCTGTGAACATTGCTGCTGTGAAATTGTAACTTCCAACCAGCTATTTCCTGCTTTTCAGTGTAAGCACCTTGTGAGCTGTTTCCTGGTGGAGATGCTGAAGAACAAAAGTATCACAAAATCATCATCCTGTCATATTTCAGACACTGCCAGTGTCTGAAATGGTTTGACACAGGCTGGATGCCAGGGACCCACTAAAGCCAATCTCTCACTCCCCCCCTGCAAACAGCAGAGGAGAGAAAATATAACAAAGGGCTTCATGTGTTGAGATTAAAGATTCCTTGCTGATCACCATCAGAGGCAAAACAGGCTCTATGTGGGGATATTAATCAAATTTATTACTAACAAGATCAGAGCTTAAGAATGAGAAACTTAAAAAACACCTTTCCCCACACCTCCCTCCTTCTCCACATTCTGCCTCCTCTCCCCCAGCGGTGCAGGGAGACAGAGAACAGGGGTTATGGTCAGCTGTTGTTTTCTGCTGCTGCTCAGGGAGAGGATCCTTCCCCTGCATCCCGTGGGGTCCCTCCCACAGGAGACAGTAGTTCACAAACTGCTCCGGTGAGAGTCCATCCCATGGGTAACAGTTCTTCCGACACTGCTGCCACATGGGTCACTCCTCCACAGGGTGCAGTCCTTCAGGCACAGGCTGCTCCAGCGTGGGTCCCTCACAGGGCACAAGTCCTACCAGGAAAATCTTGCTCCAGCATGGGCTCCTCTACCCACGGGCTACAAGTCCCTGCTAGGACTCTGCTCCAGCATGGGCCTCCTGTGGGGTCACAGACTCCTTTGGGCATCCACCTGCTCGGGTGTGGACTCCTCCGTGGGCTGCAGGTGGATCTCTGCATCCCTGTGGTCCTCCAAGGGCTGCAGGGGCACAGCTGCTCCACCATGGTCTTCACCATGGGCTGCAGAGGGGCCTTGGTTCTGGCACCCAGAGCACCTCCTCCCACTCCTTCTGCACTGACCTTGGTGTCTGCATTGTTGTTCACATGTTCTTACTCTGCTCTTCTCCATTGGCCATCTTCATCTAATCTAATCCTTTTTTCCCTTCCTTCTTAAATATGTTATCACAGAGGCATTACTCTCCCTCCTGATTGGCCTGGTCTTGGCCAGAGGCAGGTCCAGCCTGGAGCCAGCTGGCATTGGCTCTGCTGGACATGGGGAAAGCTTCATGCAGCTTCCTGAAGAAGCCTCTCTTACAGCCCCACTACTGCTACCAAAAGCTGGCCACAGAAAACCCAATACATTCCACCCCTTGCCTCTGTGAGTCACATATTTAAGAAGTATTAAAGTCTACATTCATCATATACATTAACATATAACCAAAACATAACTCAAATTCTGTACAAAAAAAACCAAACCAAAAAACCCAAACTAAAACATCATCACAACATCAAATAAAAATGGACAATTTACACAAAATCTATCCTTTGACCCTTCACCACAGTTACAACAAAGATTCCCCACGGTCATTTAATTCTCTAATGTTGTTAAGTATTTGTTTTGCCTATGACGTCTTCCAGTTATGATCCTTATCTTAAAATCCTCATTTGCCTGCATTCTCCTACCACTGCCAGTGTCTGAAACAATACCTAGAACTCTGTTTGTCTTGCAGGATGTTTCTAGTATCCTGCATAATTTCTTTTCTGGATGTCTTGTGTAGCACGGCATCTTCCTCCCTGTTTCATTCTAGGACACTAGGTAGAGTGAAAATTAACTTACAGGCCTGTTGCACTAGATGATGAGGAAAAGGCCTACTTAAGCAAGTAATTCTCAGTGATATATCTCCTTTCTAATGAGTGCCTGGTTGTAAACTATCCCACTTTTTTCAAGATCACCACTGCAAATAATGAACAAGCAAACAGACCTCGGAAGGTCTGTATAGAAGGAAATTATTCTGCTTCATTAATACAACTGATGAGAAAACAAAGAGCCTCAAGATTCAGTTCCTCTATGTTTCTGTGCCCAGAATGCAGAGCGCACTAATGGCATAACACTTGGACTAGGAGCTACAAGTCACTCTTGATATTAAGGGAATTTAGCTTGGACAAAGTCTAACACAGAAGATGATAGATATCCATGCATGAAATTGCTAAAAGAGATCTCATGGCCATGGAGTTACCCTTTACAAAAGAACATCTCTTGAATGCAAAATAGCTTAGCAGTTCTTAAAAAGAAGGAACAAAAGGTGTTTGTCTGATTTGCCCCTACTTTCTCCTTCAGGGCTCCTATGAACAAGAACTGCTGGATGGGACACTCCAAAGACCTTATTTCTCACTCTGAAAGCATCTCCTTCTTTCTGTCTGTTAGATTTATCTTGCTTCCCCTTGAGGGTGAGGGATTTGAGATCACTAGTGAGACAGCAGGTGTCAGAGTGGTCAGTGGTACTCAGCAGCTTTGTAGCTCAGTCATCCTGATTTATCCAAGGACCCTGCAGAACAAATAGACTTGGATGCCTTGTAGCTGTTCTGCATGTGTTTGTTGACAGCCCTGGTAGTTCAGTGAAGGAGTCAGTACTGAGTTCTAGGCCATGTCAGCCAGACTGAAGAGTTTTGTGTCACCTTGCTGCTATGGATGACCTATAAGTAGAGATACAAGAGATTGTTTGGTTCATGTTTGCCAATTGTTATGGCTCTCTCTTCTTAACTTGGTCTTCTAGTTTATGGTGGAGGTAGAGCTGAGGGTCCCCAGTGATGAGTAGAGGATTCTCTTATCAGACCTTAAACTATGGTCAGACTTTGTAAGATTTCTCTCCACTTATCTCTATCAGTTTCAGTCTGTATCTGTTACCAAGAGCCATCTTTACAGTGCCTCAGCTTTATTTGACAATCTGAGTTTCCTATGACCTTTTCAGGATAACATTTACAGGTTAAAATGTGCTGCATAAGGGCAATTGAGAAATGCAAAAGAAGTGAAAATAGTCAGGTTTTAAGGAAAATCATCTTTTGTCAGCATTGGTTGCATGTGTGCTCACTTCTTATAAACATTCAAAGGCTCAAGTTTCCTGTTGCTAGTATATATGGAAAACAAATGTCAAGACTGCACATGAGTACTTTCCATAAATTAATAATAAATGTGCAGACACATTTCATCTCAAAGTGCTTGTACATTTGTCTTGTCAGAAAGCAGAATAAATAATGATCAAAGTCATCACCTAAAACTGGTGATTTCTATCTGTAGATATGAAAATGCACTACAAGGAAGGTCAGGATCATAGCCTCCAATTTTGCAAATGGGACACACTTCTTCAGTAAAGCCACTTGTCTAGTAGTCACAGAGCTTCCACCTCTCTACTGAACCTGCAGAGGCAAGTGCGGATGCACATTTGGTAATTTTCTCTTCTGTCCTTGACTGCCCATTTTAAAAGGAGTCATTCAACCTTTCATTTATTGTTCAGGACGTGAGGCTGTCAATCACGGAATCAACCAGGTTGGAAAAGACCTCTGAGATCACTGAGTCCAGGCTATGACCCAACGCCACTTTGTCAACTAGACCATGGCACTCAGAGCCACATCCAGTCTTTTCTTAAACACCTCTAGGGACAGTGACTCCACCACCTCCCTGGGCAGCACATTCCAATGTCCTTTTGTCCACATTCCAATCACCTTTTCTGTGAAGAACTTCCTGATTTCCAACCTAAACCTCCGCTGGGCACAGCTTAAGACTGACTATTGCTAGTAGCCTAAGAGAAGAGACCGACACCCATGTGGCTACAATGTCCTTTCAGGTAGTTGTAGAGAGTGATAAGGTCTTCCTTGAGCCTCCTCCTCACCAGGGTAAACAACACCAGCTCCCTCAGTCGCTCCTCACAGAACTTGTGCCCCAGTCCCTTCACCAGTCTTGTTGCCTTTCTTTGGATATGCTCCAGCCCCTCAACATCCTTCCTAAATTGAGGGGCCCCGAACTGGACACAGTACTTGAGACATGGCCTAACCAGTGCCAAGTACAGGGGAAGAGTCACTTCCCTGCTTCTGGCCACATTATTCTTGATACAGTTGAGGATCACCACTCAGCTGCCATCTGTCCTGTCTGTGCATATGTGCTTACTGACATGTATTTTCTCTTTGTCTGTCTTCCAAGGAGGAACTGAAGGCCTTGCAAGTGTGCCATGCTGCTTTCTTTCAGGTCAGCTCTGCTTTTACCTTCAGTGCCCCTCACTGCAAAGGATTTCTTCTCCACTGCATCTTTTTTGGCCTAGCCAGAGGTCTCCTTCAGCAAATTTCCTGGCAGAAGAGTCCTGATTGTGTGCTTGTATATTCTGTACTTCTCCCACTGTCCTTGTCCTGTTCTCAGGTCTCTTCTCTTCCACGGCCGTCAGAGGAAGAGTCGTAGTTCTGAGTCTTTTGTGAGTTTTCATGCTGGCAGTCCACCACACTGTGTGGAGTTGCAGGAGGGTTATAAAGTGACTGTGGTGTTTCCTTCCCAGGCAGATTTTGATATGGGTTTTACAAGGTTCCCTAGGAGGATGAGCTTGGTAGTGGCTTCAAGAAATGAAATTTAATCAGAAGGGACTTGATCAGAATGTCTTAAGTAGCACATATCAGAAGAAGGTCTTGACATCTATTCTTTGTGTCTTTCCAGAAACTGGCACAGGGTAATTCAGAGACAAATTGGCAAACACAGTACTCAGGTACTTCACAAAGTGGTAGTTAAACCATGAGGCACATTGCCACTGTGTGTTCTGAAGGCCACAAACTAAAGTAAAACATCCCAGTAGCTCTGTGGAGTAAGCTGGTTTCCGAATTCCTAGGAATTAAAATGCTTATTGAGCTACCTCATCCAACTTCTTTTCAAAATCTCTGAGGACACCACCAGGCCTGATTGTCCCTGTCCAGCATCTCCTGGAGCTCCTTTCACCCTGCTCAGCATCTCTTGAGACTCCTCCCACCCTGCCCAGATCCCAGGAACCCAGTCCCCCAGAGCCTCTGCCGCAGTGGTTCTGCAGCAGGGCTGCTCTCCAGCTCTCCACAGCTCTGCCCTGCTTGGCCATGGTCTTGCTCCACAAGAGAGGTACTCAATGTCAAGGGATGGAGTTGCTCCTAGTACACCCCCCCATATGCCCTGCTCCTCAGCTGTTCTGTAGGGATATCCCTGGGGAGCCTCCAGCTTTCCTAGGGCCCTGGCACTGCTTTGGTGTGGACATTACTAGACTGTTGGCTGCATCCTACTCTATATGTATGGTTTCTCTTAAGCTCTCTAAAGTATATACCATCACACACCATAGCCAGTAATATTTTTAAGGTAGATGATTCTATCCCAATATACTGCTTTTATGTATAGCAAGGGTGTTAATGACTGCCAGGATATAGGACTTACTGCAGAGACTGCAAATGCAATACTTGGACTACTGAGTCATTTTACCAGTGGTCTTCCTCTTAAAAGCATTGTTAGAAATCATTGATTTTTTTCCTTGTCTTCTTAGTCTGACAATATCACAGCTCTGAAATGGGAAGCCTTGCTGTGTGAGCAGAGATACACAGATCAATATCCCTTCTCATGGCAGCAAGTGAAAATCTGTGGTGCAAAGGTAGACTTCCACAAACCTGTTAGGAGGAACAGCTTGGAAGCAAGCATTGAATGTCATGGCAGTTGAAATGAAGAAAATGAATATAAATGTTTATGGCATCAGTCTGTCTTGGAGTTTAACTATTATTATTTGGGGGATAACTGCAACAGCATTGTAAAAATTCTGGAATTTCTAGAGAGAAGGAGGGGAATGAATCTAGAAATACCTGACAAAATAGTTGTCTCTCTCAGTGTTTGGGTACACCCATTCCAGAAAGGCAGGTAGTCAGTCAGAAGAGGCTAAGGGATCCATGCTTTTGTAAACATACACTTTTATGCATACTGAAGCTGCAGGCTACAATATCTTTGTTCTAGATTTGCCAGCAGATAGATTTCAGCTCAACAACGAAAGTATCCAATACCAAAATCCATAAACTAAATTTTAGCTTTGGTACAACCCAGGTAAATTTTTTCCGGGTCTTCCCTTAATGAGATATTTGAGTGAAATGTTGCATTCATCATGAAGGATTTTCTTGCCCCATACACGACAGAGAGATCATGGACAGACTCAACTTTTTTAAAGAAAAAGGAAATAACTTTTCAGATCAAAGAGTTGTAAAAACACTGGTGTCCTGACTTCCATCACTTCGTTGTGTTGGGTTGTGGGAGGAGAGAGTTTTTTTCCCAAGTAGGAGATCCTTCTTGCTCCTTTTGGTGTCAATGCCAAGGTCCAATTCACAGCCTAGTTGCTTCTCCTGCTCAGCAGAGGGTGACTGAGTTGTCTTTCTTTCATGCTGCTTCATGGTCTTGACAAATATGGGATCTGACTGTGCATCAAATCTGAGGAATCCTGTAACTTGTGATTAAACCTGTGATTAAAAGCAAAACAACGCTGCATCCATATTAACCTTCTCTCTGCAAACTCCAAGAAGGTCTCCCAACTCTCTCCTCCCCAAACCTCCACTACTTTTCCTTTTTCTCTGATTTCTCAGCTAAAAATAGGGTGACAGAGGGACTGTGGGGTAAGCAGCTGGAGTAGAGCGGAGCCAGTTTCCATAGAAACCAATGAGCCACTTAGCAGCACTTGCCTTCCTCCTTTTCTTGTGGATTTATTTTTCCCTCTTGTTCATGGAAGGGCAGTGTGGGGTGACAGAAGAAGCATGACACCAGCCAGGACCCAGCTCCTTGTCTCCATGGCCACCCAGGATGCCAACACTCCCTTGGGATCTGCTTCCCAAGTGACGAAGGGGAGAGGGAGAATGGACTTCAGATGGAGGAAGGGTTTAGGCATCAATGCTTGTGCATATTCTGGGATTTTCCTTTCATCTTGTTTTCTTCTCATGCTAGATAGCACTTGGATGGTTCCCCATATATTCAGATGACTCTCCAAAACACAGGTGCCCTGTCCGGTCTCTGAAGATGGTTAATAGCAACAAATGCAGCATATAACCATGCGCAATATTACACCCCAGGCTTGAGCAGTCAGGACAGTAGTTTGGAGGTGAACACATGGGTTAGAAGAAAATATTCCTCTCTTTTCAGGTCTTCCTTTCATCAAGAAAAATTAACATTGGATGATTATTTAAAATAGATGCCCAACCTACTTTTGCGACACATGAGGCTAAAGTTCCTTTAATTTCACTGCATATACATTTCTCAGTGGGGAAAACCTATTTCCTTGAAAGATCTGAAGCTCTAAATGGAATACCTGAAACACATTAAGCTGTAATTTGGTTATACCTAATTCTGGTTTGCAGTGCTTGATATTGAGTAGTTTTTCTTTTTTTCTTTTTCTTGAGACTGAAGAGACATACACTGTTAGGTAGCACATACTTCACTACATTTATTTTTAAACTTAGGAAATATTATCACTAGCAAAAAAATACTAGATTGGCAGCTCTTGAAGAATGAAATCTTCTTTTCAGCCCTGAAGTGACAGAGCCAGTTTCGGTATGACCTTCCCACACTGCTCCTAACCCGTATATTCCAAACATTGCTTCCTTGTAACCTGAGTCATGTGAAAGAGCCCTAGCTGCTCACACCTGGATGCAAACTCCAGGTGTCTGCTTGCAGGTGCTGTTTTTTTTCTCACTCCGTGCTATGTGGAAGTAGAATTTGCCAGCAGAACCATGCCTGGTAAAGCTTGCCAATGTGGTGCTTTTCCATCACGTTGCAGGTTACCAGAATTTCTGAAACCTAGAAGAAAAAGTCTACCAGCTACCAGTAGATAAAATAGAAAGCAGTTTCTAGAAATTTTGGCTGGATAGTTTTCCTCTTGATAGTCTGAGATTGGGTTTAATTTCTCCTCTTAACATGAATGGAGGACTGAAAGTTAATAAATGGTATCACACAGCAGTCCATGCAGGGAAGTGCAAATGTTAAATAATGAATTCTTATGACATACCTGCAAAGTTAAAGGTATCATTTATCTTTTGCTCATCATAGAAGGACAGGCGAGACACATCTGACAGAGTCAGAACTGAATCAAAGGTATATCTGGGAAGACCTGGACACTACCTTCTCTGAGAAGAGGCCTGGCTATCCCAAGGATGCCATTCTGCAGCTACTTAAAGGAGGTCAATGGGAAGTCCAGCTTTGACTCTTGAGGCTGACTCCTAGTATTACTTACCTGTACTACACCACTGACATCAGCAGGACCTACCTATGCTCTAAAGACCTGTCTGAGCACTTGTGCAGCTGGGTAGACCTGCTTCAGAGTTGTATAGACCTATAATAAGGAGCATGGCAGAAATAGAGACAGGGTCATGCTGTGTTCTGGTGTTGTCCTGTTTGGCACAGCCATCTTTTTGAAGCCCTTGCTGTCAAAATAATGCAAAACAACCTCGGGATTTTGTTAACGTGTCACATCAGGGCCATTCATTTAGTCACCCATGCTTTCTTCTCTCTCCTCATTTCTGTCCAGGGTCCTGTGAAGCAACTCACGTAAAATTAACTGCTTTCCAGCTCTTAACTGAGACTGTGGTGCAAAAAATGGATCTGAATTTGAATATATCCCCAGATTTAGGCAGCTTGATCCAGGTTTGTTGGTGGCCTATTTCTCAGTGAAATGTGTAATATCAGCCAAGTGTCTTCTCTTGTATTTTATTATATTTCTTAATTTCATGGTGTGTTTTCTTTGTTTGTTGTAGTAGCCTGAAGTCATGCATCAAAACTTACTGTATTCATGAAAACATACCAAAGGCGAGCTTCACTGGCTAATTAAATCTTCTCTGTTGCATACCAGCATGACAAATATAGATTTAAAACAAACAAAATTTTCTATTATAGAGTGTCTCCTATTTTATTTACCTGACGTTATCAGAGGAGTTTGGCCCGGGAGGCAGGATGTTGGAGGAGCAAGAATCTGGGGCAGGGGGGTACAAAAACAAAGGGGTCTCAGTACACAGAGGGATTCCTGTACGCTAGAAGAAAAAGACAAAGGTTACAAAGCAAATTCTTCCATCAGCAACATCAGAGCTTCATGTCTACTGTTCCCTTTAGGAGTCATTCAGTGCTGCAGCTTGTTGGCTGCAGAAAACAAATGAAATTTGGGATGAGAAGAACTGAACCCCACAGCAACAGCTTGTGGTGGAGGGGAATGGAGAACTGTCGAGCACACTGAACATCAACAACAGATGGGTTTTTGTGCAAAACATGGTGCCACAGTTAGACTGGGAAGGAAAAATGATGGCTTTCCATCTCAGCCTCAGAGCATCCAGGAGGAATAGATGTGTTCTTGATGGTTTGAACTGATAGGTGGCGATTAGCTCATGTCTCCTTCCTTTTCTTTCTCCTTCTTACAGAACCCCTTTCACCTTTCTCTGCTTCCTCTAGGACCTTTGCCAGTGCAGAAATTCCTATCTCCAGCCTCTAAGGGACTGGAATTTTGGCAACCTCCAGTCCCTAAAACTACTCACTATTGCCAGTTAGCTGAGCTGAATTTGATGCCCTTTTATTCAAGTCCGCAAGAGGATGTCCACAGATGTCTACTGTCTAGAAGCATTGCTTCTAGGAAACATATGGCAGTAGATGGACTGTGCTGGGTAAGCAGAAGAGAAAAGAAGTGACTGGGGAAGAACTGGCCAGGCTGGATTCTTTCCAGGAACCAGGTATGAGCTTGCTATCCAGATGCCAGAAACCAAACACGTTTTTTCATTGACTGGGTCTTAGTGCTGCCGAAAAACTCCCTACATTGCACAGCATGTACAATTTAGAGAGGAATTGTGTTCTTTTTATTAATTGTTTTTCATAGCATCTCTCTTTTCAACATGGAATGAGTTTTTGCACTCATTGCAGTTCATCTGCTGAACCAGCTGATGGGGAAAGCAACGGTAAATTGGGGTTTGGAAAATAAACCACTGTCTGTACTGGATCTAAGGAACCAGTTTTCTTTAGCTATTTTCTCCATTAAAGGGAACCTAATAGAGCTAATATTTTTCTTTTAATTACCATTAGATGCCAGGAAGGAAAAGGGAAGATTTTATGCCTTTCTGATATGTACTGAAGAGCCACAGAGATGGCTCAGGCATAAAACCTTCCTGGAGGAGAATGGAAGAGGATGCTTCCATGTTGATCATGGATTCAGGAAGGCAGGATGGCATTAGATTACATCTCTTTGGTGTTTTAAGGTTGCTTTACAACCATAAAGTAGAATGTTGTTACCTGAAGAATACAGTCCTGAAGTCTAAGAGGAAATGTATTCCAGAGAAAATTCTGCTGCTGTGGAAAATGTGAGGCCTTGTCAGAAACCCTCCCACCAAGGAGTAAAATTGAATTTCAGACTCCATGATATTAAACACTAGGTGAATGGGTTCAACTCTGTTGCCCTTTTCAGTGAGATTGCAGCTGACAGTTCAGGCAGGAGGAAATGTGCAGTGAGTAACGTGATGTGGGATAATGCATGCTGAATGCTGTGTGCTGGAAGACTTACATACGGCTCTCGCTCTAAATAGTGTCTTCAGACATAGACTGTGGAGTATGTCCATAATGCCTCTTCACTGAAAATTTTGTAATGCATAATCTTTGATGGCGAGTAGAGGCTTTGATACTGCATAAAACTGCATTTGCCATTTGCAGATTGCTGGGCAAGTTCTGTGCATTATGTTCTGGTGTTACTGCATGTGTACATTGCTAATGCCTAGACATACTTCTGAAATGATGAATATTTTTTTTTCTTTTGATTTGGTGTAATGACAATTCCTCACTGAAGTGTAATCTCAACTACATAAAGATCTGATTAATTCTTTGTTTAAAGGATCCATCTCATATAACTCAGGCATTACATCTTGGTAAATTTTTCTCAAGGCTTGCTGGAATAGTTCAGCACTAGGATGAGGCACAGATATATACAGTTGTGCTTCAGAATCAAAGGAACTGTTTGAGACTCATTCACTTTGCAAACAAAACAAAACCTGAGTGCTTTCTGTTGTTCTCTTTTCTAGGCTGTTAACTCTGGGTATTGTTCACTGTCAGTACTAGCAGAATTAATAAACTTAAAATATTTCTCCTTTGAGCACATGAACAGAGAAGTTTAAAATTCTCAAAATTACTTACTGCAAACCATTCAGAGCTTGCTAGACCGCTCTATTTCCCGTGGTGCTTTGGATTGTGACAGAAAGGAACTGTGTAAACGTAAGATATTATTAGCTGCATTTTGTGTTCAAGCTGCCTGATAACAGCAACTGTCCTCTCCTTTCATTGATGTACTTGTGAGATCCGTCAATCAGGGCTATGTCAGCAGCACAAGAGGGGGAGGGTGCAAGTGTGTTTATTTTTACTGTCAATTGTATTTGCTAATGAGACAGAAGTCCATTACTAGAGAGGGAGCCTGTGTGAGTTTGTGACTGAGTCAATTTGTTATCAAGTGCTGGCTCTTGTGCCAAGAATTGCTTGGGAGAACTGAAAATCCTCATCCCTCCACCCCCAGCTCCCCTCTGTCTAACCTTTTACATTCACTCCTGATATTAACTAGAGATCACAGCTGCTGGGAAACTTGCAGATACAATTTTACAAATGGATGTTGTCTGATGTCAACCTTTCCTCCTCCCCTTCCTGAGCATCTGACATTTCTCAACCAAACGGACAGATGATAGAGCAAAAGTGGGATTATTTCTTTATGTTTGTAATAATGATTTATTTGAAAAGTGCTTTTGCTTAGTGATGAGAGGGGATAGAATAGCATTTATCCAGCTTCTATCCTCCATCTCATCTGTGGTTATTTTTCTTACCCTCAACATCCTTCCATTTTCACTTGATTTTCTCATATTTCTTCTTCCTTTTTATCTTTTCTCATCCCTTGCACATCATATTACTTTGGTGGTGTCCCCCTCACCTGAGATCAGGCACAGTCCTAATCTACTTTGGCTTTACAAACCATCCCTCTGTGCTTCCTAGTCTCTTTTCTTGAACTGAACGTTTTCCTGACCCAGCCTGCTCTCTACAGGGCATGTTTCTCACTACCTGGGGAAACATGTTTCCTCCCCACTGGAAACAACAGTGTGTGGGAGCTGCCTTTGGTGTGAGCAGTTAGTGCTACCTGTGAATGCTGGATAGAGATGGCAGTCTCCCATGCTAAGAGCTCTTGTAGACACTGCCTCATGACTGCTTAAAGCAGGCAAAGCTTCATTTTGCAAGAGGCAGGACATCATAGCCCTAAAAAAGGATGAAATCACAACGAACTCCAAAGCCTTGGGAAGACTTTGGGGCCATCTGGCAGACAGGATCCTCAGATACAGTCTTTCAGAGATATGCTCATCCAGAGCTTTCTCTGGTGACAGAGTGCTGTCTGCAGAGCCACCAACACAGCTCCTGCTTTGTCTCCTCATGCTGCTAATCCACGGCTGGCCAAATCCAGGCTGGGCTATGCCTGTGGGAAAAAACACCAAGGTGGTGTTATTATATGTTTGTTAACATGTATGACCTGTACATACAAGTTGTCTCAATTATACCTCTGTAAAAGCCCTTATTTTTACTTCAGATCCTCCTTGTCCATTGCAGTATCTTTCTCCAGGTTTGCTCTTCTCTCGTCTCCAATGAAGCAATTCTTGTGTGATTCAGGAGGTGATTTGTGTATTGTTTCATTATTTCACACCCTTTCCTGGCCTTGCCTAGCCTGCCTGCCAGGCTGGTCTGGTTGGAAAAGGTCCCCTTATCACCTCACACGATTTCTCTGTGGTCTGGTTCTGTGCTGCCTTACATATCTGGACAGTATATAACTTTCAACCATGACCCTAGTTTGTCTGAGGAGGTTGCTACTGTTTTTTGGTAGATTATGAAAATGTCTGGAAAACAGTTTTTAAAGTGGAAGAAAGGACAAAGGAATGAGGAAGCAGATGTTTTGTACAGTGCTCTTTGCTTGTCACCTTCGGGTAAAATGAGTTTACTTCATTTTACTCCACTTTTAGCATTGTAGGCATGGAAAAGGAAAAAAGTGAGATTCCAAACACTTCTCTCCTCTGGGCAAGAAAGAATCATGAAGGTTTGAATGCTGCTATAGTTGATTAGTTTCACTCCACCTTGTTTCCACCTTGTTTCATCATCTATGTGTTAGGTTGTGGCAGGGGTCGGAGAACAAAGAGGAATCTTAGCAGAGGCAGACTAAGGAATGAGGGGGAGAAGTAGGAAGTAAGTCCCGGACAACAGCAGAAGAGGTGGGGTTGAGAAGTTAATAATGCACTACTGGTCTTGCAAATAAGGAGGTGTGGAAATAATTGCCAGTACTTGTGAGGAGGAGCTGGATTTTCTGCATCTCTGAGTGGCCAGACTCACTCCAGAGTTGATTCAAATTAATCATCTGGTTTTGGGAATGCTGGTGACTCTGTGAGTGTTACATGTTGGGGAGTTGGGAATCAAGTACTCCAAAGACTGAAGTCTTTGTTCAAACATTAGCAGCATTTCTAGAGGAAAACCTTGTAGTGACTTCTCTGGAGTCCATCTCCTGTTTCTCTGCAGTGGCTGGCTGTACTAAACTTACATTCCTAAACCTCTTCACACTATTAATCCTTACAATACCCAATTTGTAAATTCTACCTCCCTTCCTGCATATGCAAAAGCTGTCTGATAGAGCAGATGAAGGGACTTGCCCCTAGACTCAACATGAGACAACTTTCTGGTTCAGGTTCCTTGCTCTTGCCTATTATATCTCCTAGCCCATAACCCGCTTCCCACCCCTTCCCTTGTGTATTGCTTTGCTTTCTTCTACTTATCTACCTCAGATAGTGTGAAACCCTCCTTTAGTGTTGATTTAGCCATATAAGAACAGTTTTCCTGCTTTTCTGCCTCAACTAATTGCTTTTTAAAAAATTTTAGCTGAAAGTGCATCTTCATAGCCTACACTCTTGAATTTTTCTCTTCCTCTGTAATTATTTACCCCTCAAAAGTGGTTTTATTTAGCTACAGTATGTACATTAAATACGAAAACGTGGTTGACTTTTTTAGAATAGTTATTATTGGATGATTTCAGATTGCATGATGAACATGAAGTAAATAAGTCTTGCTAAGTAGATACACAGTAATAGTCCAGGGTCACTTCAATATCTCACAAACATCTGGCTTTAGGTATCACAAATTTTGAGGGTATAAGCTACAGAAAAAAGTTGAGTTATAATTTGCCAGAGAATGTTTTCAGATCTTTGTCTTTCTTTTGTAGTTTTTTAGCTCCTATATGTCATGCACTTGGCTCCCAGCATGATTTATGGCACAGCCCAGAAGGTAAGTTGGTGTGGCAGTAAGATGACTTATGTCCTGCAGAGGGGATTAAAAAGAAATATTTTGTATTTATCTGGGTAGATGAGTACAGAAAAAACTAAATCTGGAGAATATGCCTCGAAAATTCAAGGTAGTTTAAAAACCACCTCAGTTAAGATTGATCTAAAATTTGCTGGAGCTGTAATTTAGATCAGATTTCAGGCAACCAGAGCCACTTCTGCTGAGTGAGTTCCAGCCTTATGTGGAACAAGTTTTGTAATGGGCTAGGTAGAAACACAGCAGATATCTGATCTCTGTGGTAGCACAGCTGATGCTGGGATCAGTTTATCTGAGCTGAAAGTGGTTTGAATTACGAAAAAATGTTTGCTTTTACTGGTCTGTGGTAACAACATCCTTCAATACTGGGGCAGGCATGGTTTATCCCAAGCACACTATTTTCCCCAAGACTGTTTACTATCCTGTCCAGTCTTCATCAAGAGCCTATAATGCATGGCATGTGCTATTTTCATTAATATTTTTGCATGATGAATATCTACTTCATACTACATCTATATAATTTTCTACGCTTCTGCATGCTTTTCAGTGTCTCAGTTGACAAAACAGCAAGATTTGAACCTTCCCTTTTATTTGGTAGGGTGTTAGGACTTTTCAGCCTGGAAAAGAGATGTCTGTATAGGGGATGACAGAGGTCTAGGAGGATCACAGAGGCGGGTAGGAAATTACTCTTTTGTCTTTTTATGAAAAGTAGGAATCCCCAGTAAATTTATCTGTCAAAACTTAAAAGAGGCACTTTTTTTCATCTGGTGCATGCATAAATTGCAGAATTCACCAGATGGTGTGAAGGACAAAATTATAAATAGTTCTAAAAGCATCTTGACACATTTATGGAAAAAATAAAATGAAGGCCATTAAGATCTACTAAACACATTGATGCAGATGTGATCTTTGGCTCAGGAAACTCTCAGCCGCAGATATCTGGCTGCTGGGAGAATACAGGGCAAGAAGGATCGCTGTATATTTACACTGTCTTTTCCTAAGCCTTTGCTGGTTCTTGCTGTATTTAGAGCACTGGGCTGGGTGGTCCGTTTGGTCTAGTGCCAGATGTACTCTGACAGTCTTAGCAATATTTCTTCAGGAACATGAAAACAGTTTGTTTGGGGTCAAGTCAAACACTGGTGTTTAACTTTGCCAGCAGAGAGGTTTTTTAACTGTCTTGTTAAGAGTTTTTCCTATATAGGATCAAGAGAAAACAACAGCATCTCTCAATCATCTTCAATAATCATTTGGAAGAAATGTTAATATAGCTTGATTAAATATTAATGTTATGAGTCATAGGGAGTTCTTGGAGATTGGGGAGAATGGAAGGAAGCCTTAACTCTGGAACCCTGTGAGGGAACTATGTATTTAAGGTAAATAACATATCCAGTATGAGTCTGAGAAATATCGAGGACAAGGGTCTTGTCTGAAATTTGGATCTCTGGTATGTGGACTGTGTTCTAGCATCTTTTTAACTGTATGATGCTGAGACTGAACTTCTGGCAGCTTAAGTATAGCACAAGTGTGCTTTTCTTCAGTTGCTGTACTCCTGTTTCTAAGCTTAGAAATTCTATTTTTAATATATGAATAGTAGCAAATACACTATTTCTTTCATTTTATCTTAACCGCTTTGATTGCTATTAGAAGTGCCTTCAAGGAAGATTGAACTCCAGAAGCTCCATTCCCAAGTGAATGCTGAACCCTCTGACACCTCTCATGGTGTCCTAGGACAAATTCAATCTCCATCATTAAGCTTTCTGAGATTGTGTGAGATCTGGCAACACAACATGTCAATCTAAGAAAGATGTTTTCCATCAGCAAAATTCACTCAGGCTACCAATAGCATGAAGTGAAATGGTGGATGAGCTTCTGAACCTTATGGCTCCTCCATGAGTTTAAAAAATAGGGCCAAGCAAATTTTGAAATGGTTGGGAGCTGCAGTGGACAAGAATCTAGAGAAAATTAATGCAGTTGGAACAGCATAATGCCCTTTTTTGCTGCTTTTGATTACTGCGGTACTTTTTTGTTCTGACCAACAAAACCTCTTTATTCCTTAAAGTTAGCAAAAGCATTTGTTTTGAAGAGAAGGTTCCAGTGTCGGTGTAGATGGGGATGAGGAGAGTAGAGGTCTGGTATAAAGAAAGGAATTTTGTAACAACTTAAAATGTTCACAATGTCTGTTTAACTTGAGAGCTGGAATATGTCATGAAAGTAATGAACATTTCATGACTCCTGGGGACCTGATCTTTGATTCATGCTCATGAATGTGCCATGGGAATACCAAGAACTACATGCACCGCATGCCTCAGCTCACTGCTTTCCTGTCTGAACTACTTTTGGCTTTGATCTCTTTTGCCTCTCTCCATGTTTCCCACCAAAAGGACTAATCTACCCGACAAGTGGTTGTGTTTGACATGATACCCAGCTGCCCTCTTCCTTCCCTTCCTTATGCAATATAGACTAAACAGATTCTCATTATTGTTCTCTGGTAACTAGGCAACCATAAAATGTCAGCTTGGCCTAAATAAATAAATAAACAAGGCACACATATCTTTGTGATATATTTAAATCTACATGTGTGTAGTTCATGATATATAGGGCCATCTGACCACATCTGCACATGTGTGAAATTTGACTACACATGACAGTGCTTTGCAGTGTTGCCTGTGATGTTGAAGCTTTTTGTTTAGGCATACCCATGCTCTTATGATGGAAATATTATCACTACCTCTAAGTGACAGGTAAGTAAGCTGCTAAGGTATAAAGAGATAAAGTGACATTTCAAGGTCACAGAAATACCCAGTTGAAAATGCAGGAACAGCTTCTTGAAAAATGTGTGTGTGAATATCCTATGTGAGATCCAAATCCTTCACTCCATCACTATTTCCAGAATTGCAAACAGCAGACCGGCATCTCCCTCCCTGTCTTTGTGCATCTGCTCCTCTTTTCCTGTGTCATTTTGGTCACTCATTGCATTGCTGTTTTTGTTCCCCAGATTTTTACCTATTGCTCCCCAGTAACTGCTCCCCTTTATCAGATGTCCTTTTACTTCATATTGACACCTTTTCCCTAGACCTTCTCTGACTTACAGTTCCTCTTTCTTCATCTTGCTACATCTTCTTTCTGATCTCCAGCTCTACTCCAGTCCACTCTTCTTCCACCATTCACCCACAGTGTTGTGGGGTTAAAAAACTGAGGGTAAAAACGCCCGCACCGGTTGGTGGTCCCTTTCCCCGCCCCCCCTTTTTTCCCTGGCGGCCGGTGGGAGCGGCGAGAACCTGGCGCAGCTACGGCGGCTTCGCCTCGCGCTGGCGGCCCCGGCGGCTGCTTTCTGCTCCGTAAAAAAAAAAAAAAGATGAAAGTAAAAACGATTGAGCGGTGGTACGGCGGCTTCGCNCCCCCAGAGGGGCGGAAACACTATACCCCTATAAAACGGCCGCGTGGACGCCATTCCGGTCTCTTTGGGCTGAATTTGCGGTAAAACCACCACACACATATACAGAACTTGGCAAGATGCAGAAAATGATCATTCTAAGAGAAACTGGTGGCATGTCCTTGAAGCTGGGAGTTGCCATAGGCTGCGAGGAAAAGCACTCTTAAGTTGGAAGTAGAGAATTCCTTTCAATGAGGATGAAAGGCACAAGGATTACCTGGGCAAAAGAAAAACCACCAAATTTTGTTGTTCTCCTTAGCATCTCTCCTTTTTAGAAGAGGAAGATTTCATAAAGTTTGTGAAATGCATCTGTGCATGGATTTGTTATGAGCCAGACATGAGTCCTTATTCTGGCAGTGCAGGAGTAGTACCTTGGTACTTCAGCACCCACCAAGGAATTTCAAGATGTTAAAAAAGCTCTTTAGAGAGCTGTGGGCTGTTCTCAGCACCCTGCCTACTGGATGAAGTCAGAGCATCTTTTATGCACCAATAGTCCCTTGATGCCATCATGGACCTTTCCCAACATCAGTTCCAAAATAAAACTCACTTCCTTGTGAGTTCCTGGGAATTCCCCAGGATCTGTGTCCTGCTAGTCTGTGTTTCCTAGAGGCTTAGCCAAAACACTGTTTGAATGCTGTTCAAGACCCAGGGCAGAAAATGTCGGGCAAACATCAGGTCTTGGTGGATGTCTTGAGCTTTTCCTTGGTTACCCAGAGAAGAATTCACATTTCTCAGGCTAAGGATCATTACACTGAGTTGTTCAGCACTGAGAAAAACCCGATCCCTTACTAAAACTAGGAATCAAGGACTGGAGAGTCGAGGGCTTTTTGCCCATGTAATGTGCACATGACAAAAAACAGCAAAGGGACAAACATACAATTATATGCTAGGGGTCCTGAATTTTTGTTAGAGATGTATTTATGCAGGCAAGAAGTTTGATTTAACATTTTAACTACAGCTTATCCTGTGTAAATTGAGTGGGCTTAAAAGAAGAGTGGGAGGAAAAGAACTGCAGCAGAGCTGGAGGCAAAAAGGGCAGGAGCAGCTACCTTAAAGCATGACTACTTAAAATTTCCTGACCCATGTGGGCACCACTCCTCTCCCTTAGCTGAAAATGCACATCTGTCCAGGCTGTGCCTCTGAACAGATCTTCCATCACCTATATTCAGCCACAACAATCTCCAGAACGTCCATTGTAAGGCAGGACAGAAACCAGGACAGATTCTCAGCTGGCTGCAGAGACCAAAGCTGCCACCATCCTTTCCAGGCTGCAGCCGGAGCCCGTTGCTGACAGCATGCCAGCAGCTGACAGATAGGACCGGGTGGGTGAACATGTAAGCGATACAATCTTTCCAGTTAGGCAAAACCTCACTGCCTCCAACTTCTTGCTTCCCCAGATCTGGGGGCGCTTCTTGTCCATGCACAGTGAGTGCTGCAAAACCAGCCTCCCTTCCATAGTTCGGGAACAACAGCAAATACTGACCTTGGGAGTTTCTGTAAGAAGACCAGGAAGGGTCAGGGCACTGTATGTCCTGTCATGATCCTGATCATCACATTGTTAGCACAGCTTCCAACACAGATTTAGGCAGTGCCAACTTGAAGATAAAGCCTGGCTTCAGCTCATGGATGGCTTTGTCCAGGGAGATGGTTCCAGAGGCTGTGAAGGGGTAAAAGAGAAGGGTAACTTGAGGGACATGAGCCACACTGTGCCACTTACCTTGAAAATGGGCCCTGGTCAATTTTATCTCCTAGTACTGACTGAGCCTGCTAGCGACAGAGGGCCAGAAAAGGTGTAAAAATATCTGTAGAAAGATCACAAGGGAAGGCAGATGAGCCTTCTCCCTGACTCAGCTAGTCAGGATAGGTCACCCAAAAATGTTAAATTGCTCAAAAAGAGAAGTAATGGCTTTTAAACAATGCTTCCTGCAGTAATTCCTCTTTTGCCTTCTACAGGGGAAGATTAGGGGCAGCTAGTGGTGTAGCTCCATCTACCAGAAAGCAACAAGTCAGGCTCCACTGTCAGTCACAGATGGTATAATGAATTCTTCTAGGTAGTGTAATTAGTTCGTCCTATCAGCTACATATTTTCTCAGTCAAAATTATGCTAAAGCTAATAATACATAAAACACAGAAAACAAAAAGAAACCCCAAAAAAGGGGAAGCGATAATGGGAGGAGAAGGGATTAGCACAAAATTTACCAGTGTATAATTTTTTCTTGTTGTACATTTCCTCTCCCCTTCAGCTTTAAACACAATTCAGAACAACTGGTGAATGTAGCGAGCAGAATGAATACAAATTGGTTTACTTTAAATAGCAGCATGTAGGATTTAGCCAAAGTCTGCTTTCAGATGCTGAGGCAAGATAAGGCACAGATCCTGCAACGAACTCTGTGTGGGTATTCTGTCAGGGCTGGGCTTTGGCACCGTGCTGTGCCCAAAACACATGTATGGGGTATTGGAGGGCAGCGTGTCCACTACCCATGTGTGCTCCTCTTTGAATGGGGTCCCAACAGGGCAGAACTGATGGCAGTGCTGTGTGAAAACCTGGGTATAACTCTCCTGCAACACAGTGTGTGTTGCATTGGCTGTCTCTGCTTATGAGCAAGGAAGAGGTACCCAGAAGCAGTGATTATGGGTTTGGGCATTGGTCCCTAAAGCACAGAAGGGGGTTACCTGAGACAATGCTGCAAGAGAGGTTTCATGGCCACCTGTGGGTGGGAGACTGTAGCTCAGAAAACCGTTGTAGACTTGTTTCCTTTACAGCTCAGATACTAATGCAGAGAAGCTCTCTCAGATTCCCAAAACGTAGCTACTGGGGGAATTTCCTTGGGTCTCACATTTGAGAGCTGATCCTAGAGAGAGAAAAACCAGAAACAGCTGGGTGAAACCTTCCTCCACGATGACATGAATTGGTTGCCCAGAGACTGAGCAGGCACAGGAAGAAAGTGATAACTGGCCTGAGCAATCTGGAAAGGGGGCTTGTGAGGCTCTGCACTGAGATCCACTGTTGTCATGTCACTCCCTCTCTCCCTGAGCTATTCTGGTCCTCCAGCTTGCCCAAAGCATCTGATGGACTTGCAGTGCCCAGATGGGGAGAGGATGGAGCGGGATTTTGCTCAGGGGACAGGGATGCTATACCACAGCTGGGGAGGGTTGGACATGTCTGGCTCACTGTGGTGGGAAGGAGGGCAGTGAGTGATTTTGCAAAGAAAACTGGTGCTGAGAACATAAGCTATTTTGGGCAAAAAAGAAGATTCAAAGCAGACTGCACGAGTCAGTCTTGGTAATGAGAGAGTTCTGAGCACAGTTGGTCTCTGTAATCACTTCTGTGTGAGCTCTCCAGGGCTGGGCAAGCTCACGAAGGTCCTGTGTGCCTCCAGCACAGAGATCAGCACACGTTGCCTTGGAGCATCCTGTGTTCACAGAGCTCCTGGCCTGTGGTGGCCCTAGAAGCCTGATGCCCCATGGTGCCTGTATGCCTCAGCCTCGCTGCTGAGTGACCCCATGGCAAAAGGAGAGGGGGAGCTGGCTGAGTCCCTGTGAGCGCAGAGAGCCTGTTTCCCTGGAGATAGAGCTATCTCTTTCTAAGAGTGGATTTAGCCCAGATGGGAAAAAAATGCTGAGCGGGAACAAAGTCCTTTTTTTAGAGCTTGAGGAGGCACAGCCTTCCCTGGTGCTGACCCTCAAGTCTCTGAAAGCACCCTCTCCTCTGGGAAGAGGTGGTGCGGCAGCCTGGCTATTCCCCATGATCCTAAGCCTGTCACCAGCAGCAATGGCTGCATGTGGTGTGCCCTGGAAGGGACTACAGAGTTCTGGCCCCTGATGGGGTCCATTCTCTTGGTGTCATGATTTCCAGCAATCCCAGTGGCTTCAGTTCAGCCAGCTGAAAAACAGCTGTGGTGGCGCTCACTTGCTGTTCCTCAGTGGGCATGGTGAGAATGGCCTCCTGGCTACCCTTTGATAGAGCACTTTGTGCTGCCTGGTGAGAGGCAGTTCAGGGTAAGCCCATGCACCACAAATGACAAAGGCTTTGGTTACAGATGAGCTGGTACAGAGCAGACATGCAGGTCAAAGCACAAGAGGCATGACCTGCAGCATGCCTCAAGAGAGAGCTGGGTGTGTCCCTCACCCCATGAGAGGTATTCATGCTCTCCCAGGAAGGCTGAAGTGCAGAAGGGACTCGGCTACCAACGAACTTTGTCCTTTAGAAACTCAAGTAGCTTCAGGCACTGCATCCATCCCTTAATATCCCTGACAATTTAGTTTCTGCCTTTCTCATCTCGTTTTGCTTCAATGTGTCTCCTAACCACCCCCCTCCCCCCCTTCCCCATCCATCCATCTGTCTGTCTCGTTGCTAGGTGAAAAACTTGGAGCAGCAGTCATGGAAGCTGACTCATGGCCCATACATGGGAAACAGAGACACCAAGTATTGCAAGCTGCTGCCAAGCCTCCACTGCCCTGCTGGGCTGCCTTGGCCCTCAGCACCTCACCTGGAAACCCCACCCATCCACATATGCTACTCCTTGGCATGGGAGCACTCTGTAGCCTCAGCCTTGCTCTGAGCTTGAGGTGTGCAGAGAGTAGGTCTGTTCCCAGCTTTCATGGATCTGGTTGTGTTTCCTTGACTGACCTCGGACTTGATTTGTGGTTGATAGGTGACTGCTGTACTGGCTTTGCTCAGGTACTGTGCCTGTGTTAGTTACAGTGTCCTGCGGTCCCTATCTTTTCTCACTTTTCCTTTTGGAGCAGTTTGCCCCTTCTCTCCCTGAGAACCCGAAGGAAAGTGGAGATCTTGGGAGTTGCTTGGGTTTTGTATCAGAAACCTCCCCAAAATGCTGCTCTTTCCTCTTCTTAAGGGGTATTCTTCAAGGCATTACTGGAAAGAGCACTGGTACTTCTTTGGCTTTCCTTAAACCACTACAAGAACATTCAAAATGTAGCTATAAGGAGATGGCTGTTTAGCTTCTTCCTGGTGAAAAAAATTCAGTATAGCTATGAGCCTCCTACTAATTTTCTGGCAGTCTTGAAGTTCTTCCTAGTTCTGGATTCCTGTCCTTTTATGCAAATGACCCAAAAACCTTCTGCAGCAACACAGATGCCATTCTACCTTGGGCCATGTTTCTTGCACAACAGAGTGTTACAAAGCAGTGAGTAAAAGGGGCCATGAAGAGATGGGATTTAGGCAGTCCGTGGTCTGAGTATTTCCAGAAGAAATATATAGAGTGGAATGTATAAGGATCATAGCTACTAAAAATGGTATTTAAAACTCTTAAGATTTTTCTTGCAGCAATTTATAGTGCCCATGATGATCTTGGTTCACATTGCTAAAGAAGACCTGATTACCAATTAGGTCAGCATGACAATTTTTGGTACATAATGTCAAGAACTTAGGGTATTGCATCTGTTCAGGTTTTGCATCTCTCTAGAAGGCTGGTGTGACAACTACACACCAGCTGTGGAGCTGTCAGCCTTGCTTACAGAGGTTATTAGAGGGAATGCAGGGGAATATAGCTGTCCATTATAGCTTTTCACTCCTGCTTCTGATCTCATCAGAGTACTAAGGGTACTTCAAATTCATGCACTTAAATCTTCCTAGAGTGCAATACCAAAAACTTGGTATTGGAGACAGTTAATTTGGCAGAATAATTATTCTTCTTAGTAACCTGGCAGAAACTAATTTATATGTGTAATTTTTGGGTTTTGTCATGACTACTCATTGCACAGGATGGGAGCTCATTACATGCTGTTGAAGCAGCCTGGGCAGAACTCAGATCAAAGCATTGACAAAGATCAAAGGATTGGCTGTTTTAGGGTCTTGCCCCACTCCGGGAAGGGCAGTGCTAAAGTGACTGTGCTAAAGTGGCTCACACTGCATAGTACCGATAAAGCACTGAGAACAAGACCGAAGAGGAGATTCACTGAAGGAGGAAGGCAGTTCACTATCAGCATAGCTAGAGATCTTCACTTGGGTGTGTCACACTGTATACTCTCTTCTTTCCCACATGCAGTTCTCCTATTCGGGTCTATGATGAAGGGAGGTGTGTATGCTCGTACATTGACTATAGCTTCTGAAATGGCCCAGACTTCAACTATTGGTCAGCTGGGTAGATGAGGACAGATGAGGATCTGTTCCTTGCTATGGAAAAGGACTTTAATTTGACTCTTCCATGAGGTATAGTATTGTGATGTATTACATTTTATATCAATAAAATGAAGTCCATTTTTTCTCTTACTTATGTATAGAGTAGGCTGTTTGAAATAGTAGATATTTTTAATGTTTCAATAGCTTTTTATTAAAAGAAAATGGAAATGGAAACCACATTTCTTAAATGAATTTTATCTCTATGGCAGTTCCACCGATTCAGATCTGTGTCAGTGCCAGTTTATTGCAGTCTATTTTCTCCTCAGTGAGCATCTGCTTAACAGTTCAGTGCAGATACAGACAGATAGGAACATTCTAGCACGCACCTAACTCCACCCTGGGGCATGGCAGAAGTTACGTAGAGTACTAATCCATCTTTTTAAGGATGGATTTTGGTCAAGCAAGATGCTTTGTCCACTGAACAGGTTAAAATTGTCTTGGAATATCAGAAAATGAGGATTATGTGCTATCCCCTCCACTGTTTCCTTAACTTATTTTTCCCTAGAAGGAGTATTTAAACAAGTTGTTGCATAAAATTTGTATTAATCTTTGTATCCTTTACCCTGGTCTACGTAGCATTGGTTTTGTATTATAATGTAACCTGACTGCTGTGACCTATGACAAGTTGCAGAGCAGTTAGCCATGCAACTCCCGTAACACCTATTTTTACCCTTCCTCTTTTCTCCCTTGACTATGAAATCAAGCTCTTTTTTAAGGTTTATTCACTCTCAGGTCAAGAAATGGATCTTACTATCAGGTGGAAAATAAGTACAAGACTGAAAGCAAAGTGTTCTTGTCTGTGTTTATAGAATTGTGTAAGAGATACCATTTTGGTTAAGCAGAGCATAGAAACAGATATAATTATCCACGCCATCTAGGCTGGAAAGAGTGCTGCGAGGGAGGAGGATGGCTTCCTGCTCCAGTAAAGGCAGGGCGGTTTCCCACAGTGGAAGAACTGTCCTTGCTGTTTAGTGCCCAGTCAGCCACAGATTCACAGAGCAAAATGAGGCCAAGGTTCTTTAAACAATAAAGCACAAAATAAGAGTCCTCTGTTCTTACATTTATGCTCCTTAAAGAAATAAAGTTCTTTCTGAAATGTTCCTCTTTCAACAGGCTTTATTGGAACAGTGATTGTGGAAGGAAAAGATCTGGTTGTAAGGGTCCTCCTGCAGGGTTAGGACATTGCTGAAGGGACTTCCTAGGTCACTGGGGTCAGTCCCACCACTCTGAAGGGTCCTACCTTATACAGGCACACAGGTGCCTGCTGATAGCAACACTGTTTATGGCAAGTGTGTGCATAACTATATTTACCTATAGGTGTGCTTGCAGATCTGGAGCCTTTGTACTTGGTGGGGAAACAGGGATGTGTCCAGAGCAAATGGGCCCATTTGTTATCAAACAAAAAAGAATTGTTTTTCCAAATAAAGTGCTCATACTTTCAACTGGAAAAACACGCGATGAATTATATGTACTTCAGATAGAAGATTTTAAAGTAATTTACAGGATTCCTATGGCAGTGTCATGATCTGAGCTCGATGAGGGGAGCTGGCTGTTCTCTCCCATGAAAGACCATTGCAGGGATACAGCATTGTATTTGCCAGTAGAAGGTCTGGTTACTGGAGCTGCATGATGAGGCAGAGGAAAATCACATGGGTGGCTTTGTATCTGTACTTGGCAGCACTAAGGGCAGCCAGACCAAGGCTTTCTGCTGTACCTTTTTTTTTTTATCTTTTCCCTGCCAAAACTTTATATTCTTAATTTTTGCTCCTGACACTTGTCATAGCAGTGGGAAGCAGGAGGGAGTTTATTCAGGTTTCAGAGCTCCCCATTTTCTCTGCTTAGTCAGCTGTGTCTCTTCCTGTCAGACAAGTGAGATACCTGTGCCGCCGCCCTGGTGCTGGTAGAGCCCTGAATTTGGGAGGTCCTTTGAAGTGACTCTCCTCTGGCTTCTCATGGAGCATTGCCTTAGAATTGCCCACACTGCTGGTTGTTGCTTTAGGCACACAGGAGACTTGGAAAGGCTTCCACCTGCTTCTCTGTCAGAGGTGTGGTACAAATGTCTGTAAGATGAATAAGGCTAGAAATCCCTCTGGAGATCCCTCAGCGAGGATAGAGTACCCACAGACAAGGAGGGACCCTTTGGGCATGTGTTTTGGACATGTTTTTGACTTCCTCTGGGAGTTGGTGACTGGTTCTCCTAGGTGTGCTACAAGAAGTTTTGAGGAGAAAAAAGTAATTTCATCTGCAAATACTTTAGATAGCACTCACCCCACACTGACTTGTAGTGGGAGAGTGGTGTAGGGAGAGAGTCCCATGGGAGGTATGTGGAAACCCAGTCTGAACATCTCTGGCTGAAACTCCCACTCTCTTACAGCAAGAAAAGTCTTTTAGCTCCTTGCATCCCTGTG
Source organism: Neodrepanis coruscans (assembly GCA_013400695.1). Taxonomy (NCBI): domain Eukaryota; kingdom Metazoa; phylum Chordata; class Aves; order Passeriformes; family Philepittidae; genus Neodrepanis; species Neodrepanis coruscans. The sequence goes on along the minus strand of VYZS01065949.1, from coordinate 39,808 downwards.
ACCTTGGTTTGGCACAGAGTGAATAAAAAGTGAGGAGCAGCTTAGTGCTCAGAAGTGTAGCTAGCTAACCACAGCTGTCTTAGATCACCCTTCTGCAAGATCTACAGATTGCAAGGCAGGCATGGGGGAGAGGATTTAGTCAGCTGATGAGCCTGGCTTCTATGTCTCTTTTAAGAAAGCGGATTTATTGGTATTAAACATGTCTCTCTTAATGTGGGTGATTTAAAATGGAAATTGCCTTTGAAAGGGGATTTTCTATTAACTAGCTGAGAAAGAAAAATAGGATAATATCATCATCCCTACAGAGAGTCCATAGATGAGATGCTGGAACAGAATTATTTGGTTAACTGCTGCTTCTTCAAAAGTTATAGCTTCTCTGTAAGAGTGAGCCTTGCTCAAATTCCTCCATGAGGAATGGTTGTATAAATGCTTCCATTAAGTTATTTCTGTGGAAAAAGGAGCAATCTCACTGAGTCCCTTGGGGTTCGGGTAAGAACACACTAAATACTAATTCTGAGGGCAGGATCAGGAGTGCGTCCAGCTCTTTCAAGCGTTATATTTGAGGCCAGATAGAGACACTAGAAGACTGGACTGAGAATTCACTTTTTTTACCATGCAGTTAATGCCAATCAAAACTTAGATTAGTTAATGATCTTAGTTAGCAAAAGAAAGCCTTGTCTATACCCAAATTTACACTAGTTTAGTTCAGGTTGGCCCAGTTATAAATTTAATTAAGTCTATGCAGCCTTTTTATGGGGAAGAATTGATTTACTTAATCTGAATGCTTTAGCTTTGGTTAAAATACATCTGTATAAGGGCATGCCTATACAGCCAATGGAGATGGAGATATGTAAGCTAGGTCTGGACAGACCAAATCCAGAATTCCTATCAGCCAGCTGGTGCACACGTGGCAGGGCAATGCCACATTAGCATCATTATATGCCACAATTAGGATTTTCCAATATCAGTGTACTATATTATGGAGAAGTTTAGACATGCCCTGTCAAACTTAGAAATCAATTTGGGGACAAAGGCCATTCCCCAAGTCCCCCAGTTAGAACACAAGGCAACATGCATTGGAAAGAAGCAACATCTAATCTTCTGTCCTTAGACAGTCAATTTGGAGCAAATCAGGGGTGTGATCACAGCTCCCAATGGAGATACACATGATTAAAACAGTGTATCCTTTAGCTATCCGGGCTGCCGTCATATAGCCACCCATACCAGACAGAGGGCGCCAATATGCGAGCCCCCGAGCTCAGCCCTCTCCAAGGATAGTTTCTAAGATTGCCCAAGGCAGCCTTGGGGGCCTCTTTCTCACCTATGCTGAATACACACAGCATTCGGCTCACCTTGAAATCTCTACCCTCTCTGAACTCAGCTGATTGCAGGCAGCAAGGCCAAGCCTTCAATTTCTCCTGAGTGCTATGAGTGCTTTCCACGAGTTTACTGCCTCCCACTTGCTCACAGTATCTGCTTAAAAACTCCAGAAGAGTGAAACACAGACATAACCTGTCTCAAGCTCTCTCTCTGTAGGAAGTTGTGTGATGGTGAGACAATGGACTTGGTGTTTGGAAGCTACTAATGCATGTCCCAGGAGGTGCTGTGACTGGCATCTGAAGAAAAGCTGAAGAGACAGATAAAATAAAGAGCATCAAATAGCCACATGGGGATTTTGCTGCTGTGTGTTTGTCTCCTGCCATTGTGGTTTACAGCCCCTGAGGAGCCAAAGAGAAATTAGTGTCTGGCTAACCTGTGAATGGGGTGGCTGGTAAAACCACTCTCCTCCAAAGGATGATCATGTCATTGCATCTGCTGAAGGTCTGCAAGGACAAGGTGTATTTCCAAAGGCAGACGAAAACATTTTACTTCATTTGAAAGACTGGAGTGAGGCTGGAGGAAATACTCTGTATTTTGCAACAATCTGTTGAGGTGAAGGAGGAATTAAGGCAGCTGGTGGCACCTGGATCTTGGGTCTTGGTCTGATGAGAGGGACCTGACCCTTGGTATGTTGCTTAGAATTGTCATTTAGGCTATAAAAGACCTTGATTATGTGAAGGACAGAGAGATGGGTGAGGCCAAGAGCAGTGCTAAACCTCTTCTTTTGGACTCAGGTGATGCAAGAAGGCAGCCTGTGGCAGCTGTCAGGATGTGGACAGGCTAGGGTTTGAATGAGGGACAGGTGGAGGTATGGGTGGGTGTGTAAGTGTAAGGTGTGTAAGTGTTGCAGATATGGCTGCTATCCCAAGTTGCCTTCATCAGTATTCTTCATTTGTGCAGACCAGTCTGTCAGCACCTGGAGATGGGGTGGATGGGTGTGGATGATGTGTCCTGACTACCCATGGCATATGACAACCAAGGCTAGGGGGAAGAGATAAGGAGTAAGACAGTAAACTGGTGATCTGTGCAAAAGAGTATATTTGGTGCCTGTATGAAGGTCATTCCACATTGGACTTCTTTGGCCTCTGTGCTTTTGTGTGCTGGGAGTATGTGTTGATTAGTTGTGGGTATGCTGGCTGCTTGGCAATGGCAGGAGTGCCTAGGATGGTGCTCTTGTTTGATGAGGGAAGAGAAGAGGATGGACCTGCATAGACCTGAGCTATAGCTGGATGGAAGAGCTGCTGAGAGACAAAATGGTGACAGGCCCATTAGCTTTGGAGTGGATCTGTAGTGGGTTGCTGTGATCTGCCATGGTTGGTTGCTTGGAGGATTTATGTTGCTTGGCAACCCTGTTGTCACCATTCAGATGCAATATTCGAGGAGGGAACACTTTGGAGAACACTTACTAGGAGGAGAAGGGGGAGCTAGGGGAGGAGAGTGGGTACAGTCACCATGGTGGGAATAGGGAGTTGGTGAGAATCTTGATCCTGTACAGGGATATGGGCAAAGCAGGTGATGAAAAGGCTAAGCACTGTCTTGGTACTGACTAGGGTAGAGTTTTGAGGAGATATATGGGGCATGAAGGTAAGGGGAACCTGGAGCATGCCTCCCCATGGCATTGTGAAGGCATGCTGGTAAACAAGGGGCCTGTCTGTCCAGCCAAAATCGTCTTTCTCAGAAATTTGGGCTCAAAGACACTGTAGAGCATACCTCTATGCTTCTACAGAAGTTGACTGAAGACAAGAAAGCAATGGGAGAGAGTGCCTGGAGAGGCTGTGCAGTCTCCATCCTTTGATATTTGGAAGGGTTAAAGCCCTGAGCAGCCTGTTCTGATCTCACAACTGACCTTGTTTTGAGCAAGACATTGGCCTAGAGCCTCTTGAGGTCCCTCCCAGCCTGAATTATCCTGTGATTTCATGATTGCCTGATGTGAGGGATGGCTGCTGTTACTTTGTCACTGTGATGTAAGATGCCCACAGAACCAAGCGCTTCAGGTCAATATATCACTTCTGCAGTTCTCAGCCCTTGCAGGCATCAAGAGAAGCTTGAAAACAAAAACGTCACAGATACAATGACAGTCAGATTTGCAGTTAATATTGAAACCAGTTGTTCCTATTCAGCTCCTTGAAGGAGATTATATTCCTTTCATTATAGTATAGTGATGTACTAAGCAGTTTTTAACTCTGTCAAAGTTCAAAAGAAAGAGATTTTTTTAGGAGAGTCCTTTCTGATGAAAACTGTGAAATTGGTCTTTTGAGCAGTAACTCCAAGGGACATTTATCATCTGTACATACGCAAGATACTTGCTATTATACACTCGAGGCCTACCCTCATGACCTGAGATTGTGTGATTAGTTAGTTCTATTCAGCAAGCTACTGGTAGCTGCACAGAAGAATAATGCAGATCCTGGTGACAGTTTTGGGGGACAGGGGTGTCACCAGCCTGGTATTGCTCCCCTGCGTCTCAGGAAGTTAACCTGAAGTTAAGTATCAGTGGTCTCACCATGCTGTTTCCATTAAGCAAAGAAACTGTACAGCTTAGTGTATTTTTTTTTTTTTTGTGAGCTGGCTTATTTACAGCTAGTGTGCCTAAGTACTTGTTTCTTGGATTACTGTAGAAGCAGATGATCATAATCAGTTTCCCTGCTCACTGCCTTACCCGTCAGAAGATGCTGGGACAGATCACTGTTTTGAAGCCGTAGTATCATGTGTAGTGGAGACCTACTTAATACTAGCCTGCCTCCAGATTCTGGTGACCAGAATGGTCCACTTGGGTCTAGTGCCCTCTACCAAATGTGGTCATTTCAAATAGAGATTTCTGCAGTCACTTGGACTTCTCATTTTAACTTGAAGATTTCTGTGTTTAGAATAATGATAGTTGAAGCAAAACTTTCTCTGCTGCAG
>VYZS01065949.1:16139-32607 GCA_013400695.1 Neodrepanis coruscans | reverse complement strand
TGGGGTCTGGTCAGCGGAAGACAGCCCTGGCTCAGAGTTCAAAATCAAAGAAAGGCCTGGTTTTGGATCAGGCTTACAGCTGATGGATGGCCAAAAAAAAAAAAAAAGTCAGAGCATGAGACATTCTGTGAATCGTGCATACCATCAAGATGCTGAGGTTTGAGTTTGGGTCAGACCTAACGAGAGCAAAAATGGGCTGCTGGGCTTCAAAGCAGTTCAAGACATTTGAAATAAATAGCCTCTATTTCAATTTGATAGTAGATTAAAAGATGCAGCTGAAGTGTACCAGAGTTTTTTTGCTTATTACCTCTTCCTAGATGTCTAAGAAAAGGAGAAAAGAAGGTGGCAGTTTTCTTTAGAATATAGAGTAATCTGACAGAAGTCTTAATGCTTCTTCCAGCTAGAGGGCTGAATTATTGAGTCAGCTGGCTCACTTGGAAACAGCTCAAGCAAAAAGAAATCTATCTCCATATGCATAAAGTAAGTTGCAAAGGGTAGGTCTCTTTTTTTCAGGAAGGCATAGTGGTGATGGGGCAGCACAATAACCTCAGTTGCTGGAGGTACATATTCTCTGCTGGATCTGTGTATATTCAGGTTTAGCACATGCTTTTCCATCTTTTCAGTTGATGAGACTACTAAATAAATGGGCAGAGGAGCAGGTGACCCTGATGCTGCCCGCTCTCAAGTGACCATGGATGCAATGGTTTTCAGAGCTACTTTTAAGCTCATTAACTTCTCTCTTCTGTTTGCCCCTGGGCAAGTTGCTATCTTGAGGGACCACAGCTGCATGCTAACTGAGATGATTTTTCACTTTAAAATGTATCTACAGAAAACATTTGTCTCAAATTAGATGGTCAATGCAAATGTACAACGAATGCTGGAGTGAACACCTAATGCAAATCCTGTGGGGATATCCCCAACTCACAGACTCTTGGCTTGCTTCTTCTGTTTCAAGGAATGCTTTCAGACCCATGTTTCCGTGTTAGAAAAGCGATCTGCTTTTCTAACGTCATGCTTCTCCTTTTTCAGAATCCTTGTTAGTACAAATAATATTTCCCTTCTCTACCATTTGTCTCCCTGCATCCGCTTGGTGAGTTATTTGCAATACCATCTGCTTCACCTGAAGGAGGAATGAGAGAACAGAGAGAGACTCAGTGCTGTTATCACCCCCAAAATCTTCTGAACAAAAGCAGGGTCTGTTAAGATGTCATGAACTATGAGGATTTTCAGAACTTTCATGCCAGCAGGGAGCCCAGCTGGTGACACTAACCAATGCCTCCTCTTTACCACATTGCCATTAAAGTGAATCCATTCGCTGGATACACTCAGTCCATATGTATGTGTGTGTAATAAATGGTATCAAAAGTTCTGACAGAGCTTGCAGGTGAAGGAGGACATGGGAGGTGGATGGGATTTCATCTTTGCTTTGCATACATTGTTTGCCCGTGTTAAGAACTGAAAAGGATCCATGGAGAAAAGGCAAACTATGTGTTCAGGAGGAAAAAAGTAATGATTCTTTGGTGACAGTATTTTTGGGTCATAAGATGTTTAAAGAAAAAATACATTCATTGGGAGAAAACCAAATATTTGTGTACACTGCTGCTGCCAGCTTTTGCCTCAGTGGTGACTCGTATATTTTTAAGAGCGAAGGATTTATTTTTTACTCACGGTAACTTAATGTTCCAAGTGAGTTTATAATAGCACTGATTAACTGGTAGCATTTAGTTTGAGTGAAATATCAGCCTTGATGTCTATGCTCCTCTTTGCTCCAGACACTTTTATCATTCTTGGAGCTATTTAACTTTACTTATTCCTTTCACAGGAGGTAGTTCATGTTGTTGCAATGTCCCATTGAACAAGCATTAAGGATTTGATAAGTGAAATCAAGGTATTCTTGAAGAAATCTGAAATAGCAAGTGAAAAGTTGGAAATGTCACATTGCTTTGTCTAGACACCATTGAAATGGAGTAGGGCTTGCCTGCTTCTTAACTAGCATGTAGGCCTTCTGTGTAAGAAAAAGAAATGTGCTTATTTATGATAGCATCAATACTGTAGTGCTTTGACCCAACTATCACACACAGAGCAAAGAAATGGCATGTTATTAACTTTTCTATTATCTACACAAAAGAAAGAGAAAAGGTGAAAACCAGGGAGCTTAAGTGACTGAATCCTAATGCCCTATATTTTTGTAGTGGACAGTCTCCCTTTTAATAGTGGGAGCTGGGAAGCTAAGTTTCTTGGAATGCAACTAGCTGAGCTTTTGCCTTTATATGACTATTGTGTTAAAGATGAGACTGGCTAGGTAGAGCGGATCCCTGAGGGTGTTTGCAGCAGCTCTCAGTAGCATGAACAGTAAACTAGATAATTGGTGTGTTGGTTCTCATCCAATAATAATTTATTTCCTGGGAGCAACTTCAAAGCTTAATCCTAGAATTAAATCCCCTATTCCTCCTTGGGATTTTAATTTAGTTTTGAATGCTCTGATGGAGCCTCTGCTAGAACACTGAAGATGGCTTTCAGACATAAGGGCGATTTTTCTGGCTGCTGTATGCACTGTACGGAGAATAGGTGAATGCAGGCACTTCCCTGAAGAAACTCTTTTTTAGCTTTTCATCATGATAAGCTGGCAAAAGCTACACCTTATCTCTTACTGAAAGCGGTTTTCCAGTTTCCTTTAAACCATGAAGGCAATCTGTCTAATCCATTTTGCAGCTTCTTCAGTGAAGAGAAGAAAGAATGTCATCACTTGAATCTGGAGAGAACCAATAAGATTTCCACCAAGAAAAGTAGAAAGTTGATTTTAGAAAAAAAAAACAAACAGATAATCTGTTTGTCTAGGGTTTGAATAGGATGGAAATGACTGCTGGGAGGGCTACGTTTTCCCATTCATTCAAGTGTGTTAGGAAACTGTATCTTGTTAAGACCAGTGAGATGGGACAAAATCTCCAGCCCACTGGAATGATCTTTGCACCCCAGAGGTGAAGGAAAAAGGCATCTTGCTCAGAGGATGCAGGACAGTGCTTCAACCTTTCTCTTCTGCATCTGAATGGCATGGTGAAAGGGATGGCATACGTGGCTAATGTTTGTACCATGCTTTGATGATACATAGTACAGCATCTGATGATAATTACTATTTATTATTAGATCTGGTGCCTTTTGACAAATAGGTTCTTCAGTCTGGGTGTTATATAGGTAGAAGAGCCATGTATGATCTTAAAAAAAAATAACAGTGTCTTGTTTCAAATCCTGTATGTGCTTTTTCAGTTCAAAAATGGCACATTTCCATTTGAAAGAACAAATTCCGCAGTTTCCTAGTTTAATGCACATGTATTTCATATATAAATGACCATCCAGGAAAACCAATTTCAGTAAGCCTGACATTCCATACTCAAAAGAATAAAACAAGTCTATAAAGACACAGAGAAAGCTATTTCTCCTTTAATCTACTTCACACTGTTTTTGATTCTGCATGACAAAAAACCAGTCAGTTAGTTGTTAGGATTTCTGGGGACAGACTGACCATGGCAGAGACAGTAGGGGATGCTGCAATTACTGCAATATAAAATCATGAGACCTCAGCTAAGTGTCCTGGTATGACAGCTGAGTAAACATGTGTAACACTTCAAAGCAACTGCAACTGTGTTCACTTTTCTCTTCTACTGGGCTGCTGGCAGGATGAGTGCCCTCCAAGCAGCAAAAAAAGTGATTGGTCTCCGTGTGCCCAGGTGGCTTTGCAAGAGACTGACCAGAATATCACCCCACCCAGTGGCTTCTGGCTGAGTCCTGCTCTAGCATCTCTTGGTCCTAAGCCACGTGCAAAAAAAGGAAAAAAAGGTTTGTGCCAAAATTTAGCTGAGTCCTTCAGGCAGGTGGTTGTGCCTTGTCAGGTTTGTATACTTGTTTCTCCATTTGATTTGCCTTTAATTAGCTGATAACATTTCTTCATGCTGTTCCTTATGCATCATGACATGGCCTCCTTCCTTGTGGCCATTGTTATGGCGATCTTCCAAAACTGACACAGGCCTAGTGCATGAACACCAGGACTTCCCACAGTGTCTCAGACAGTGGGAAGATCTGGGACATGGACACAGAAGTATTTGGCCACTTTATGATCAGACTAGCTGAGTGGAGTAGAGCACAGAGCACTGTGTAAAAACAGCTGGACTCTTGGTGACCATGTCTGCTGCCCATGTACTAACATCCAAAGGAACGCTATAATGAAAAACCTTTTTCTAGTGTGAATTATCCAGAACAATCGATCCATTCCATTAATTATAAGAAATTGCTTTTCACAGACATGACTTTTCTTATGCTAATGCAACTGTGTCTATGTTTGAGCAGAGGATCTGTGAATTGCCAGTCTTCTCCCTTAGCTGCAGACCCCATTTACCTAGGGACATACTGCACTGGAACTGGGCTCTGATTTTAAGAAGTCAGCAGGGCATTTACTAAGGGTTGGATATACTGTAGGGCCTTTAGTCCCACTCAGTGCTGGCAGATGCTGTTCTGTGGTGGAATAATGGCTTTGCTACTCTGCATCCTCCCCATCACCCTCACTGCCACATCCAGTCCTGGTTGCTTTTGATATAAGAACTTTCATCCACATTCTTTTATCTTAGGCAGGACAAGAATAATATAGCCCTTAATTTATAGTAAACATGGACCAATTTAAAATAAATCCCTCAATTTGTCTTACAAATAACATTTAAGTGCTCTTGAATTGAAGAGATGTTTGAAAAACCATTTCCTATCAGAGATGCTATTTGTTTCATTTTATGCAGTTCATTCATCTTAGTTGATTAGGGAAAAAAATAAAAGCCTACCCCAGCTAGTGAGAGTAAACCCTGTCACACTGTATGCCTATCACACTGCTGGAGATTTTGCAACATTTTTTATTTGAAGCCTACCTCCACACACATTATTTACAGTAAGTATTACAACTTAATATAAAAGTAATTTTGGAGTTAGATGCTGTGCAGAATCTCAAGAAGGTAATTCTGAAGCAATTGACATTGTTGTGTGCCTGATTTTAAACTTGTAATTGAGCCTGATTTCTTTGGTCAGGGGGAACATACAGCCCCCTAATCACTATAGGGAACTTGGCCTGTATGGTTTGTTAAAGAAAGAATTATAAATACACATATATACAGTGTTTATGTAAGATGTACATAGACATCTATAAAGTAGAAAGGCAATTAGTCTTATGCTTAAAAGCAAAAAATAACACAGGCTTCCATGTACCTTGGAACCATGGAATTGTGTAGTTTTATAAAGAAAACTTGTGGTTGATTAATTCCTTAATCTTAAAGCTACAGAGAATTATAACCTTAAATATTGCTGACTTGCTTAAAATGATTGCAGCTGCTCTCTTCTGGTTGATAGGCTTCTTTTCAGAAATTGTTCCTAAGATACTTCTTAACCTTCCATTTTGTGTTTCTAAGCAATAGTGCTGGAAGAAAACCATTCCCTCTCTTTTTTTGTCAACCTCCTTCTCTGCTTGTTTCATCCAGAAGAATGCAGGAGGGCTGTCACAGTTGTAGTTCATCCCGTCTTGCCATACAGAAAGGAAAAAAACATCCCTTGGCCAAATCTTATCTACTATTCTTGCATCACTATTATCACTTAAAGGAATGGGAAAGTTAAATGACTAATCTCTTTAGCTATTAGCAACTTCTGTATGTATCACTCCACAGTTCTTTCTTCCAACTGTTCTGAGATAATTTCAGATTATTTCAGGTTTGGCTAATATGTCTTCCCTTTTTATTGGAATTAGAATGAAAAATATCATAGTCACTTTTTTTTAAGCATGCCTGAAAATGTTAGGAAAATCTTTTTAACAGAACAGCTCTTACTAGCACCCTCAGGAAGATCCTCGTGTCTGCTTTTGTCAAATGGCTCAAACACCAAATGGTATTGCCTGTGGTCACTATGGCTACATGAAAAATACTGTTGTACACACACGGCACACGTAAACAGAAATTCATTCAAACTCCAGATGACATATGGATATATATGCACACAGTGCTACAGCCACATTGCTGTCCATAGCCTTCCCTACAGAACAGCAAAACCTATTTGGGCCATGTGATCGATTCAGAGGTACAAACTGAGACAGGACCTGGGCATTAAGGGAGAGTTCAGAGCTGCTGTGGCTCTTTTGGGAGACTTTCCTCCCTCAGGAACATTGGCCATATCCATGTTTTGCGCTGCAAATACATGCAACAAACGTCCAGCACTGAATGCCTGTATGCCTGCTGGAATACAATTATTTGACATGTGGGATCCAGCCTCCTTGCCTATCTTTTGAGTGGTATCTTCTTCGCTGCTCCCAGAGATGGAGAATAAAAGGTTAGATACAAACTACCATGTTTTCCTTTGGAGGGTCCTTTCAGTGGACAATGTAGCCTGCATCAGCACTGAAGCAGAGCGTATGATGTTGGGCCTGGTGTCTGATTTTCTTGCCTGATTTCCAGCAGGAGAAGTGTAGCTGGCAGGGAAGCACGAGGAGGGCTTTCCTCATTGCTTTTGTCTCTAGGGAGTCAGCAAGCAGAGCGACCACATCTGAATCTTCTACCAAGACTCAGATATCGGCAGGGTGGGCGTTTGTGACCCTAGAGTGACTACATGTCTCGAACGTTGCACTTCCACCTGGAGGGGGTCTGCTTTGTTGTGTTTTTTCATGGTTGGGGGCAGACTTACCCTAGGCTCATTCTTCACTGCTGAAGAATGGTGGGCATGCTCTGCTCAGCCATCCAATGTTAAACCTAAGGCATTGGAGGGGATAGAGTTGGATCTGTCACCACAAAGTGTATCTATTGCCTTGCTGGAGCAAGACTGAGAGCAACATTGGCAGCATGGGCACAGGTAATGGTGGGCAGTGCAGGATGAGGATGCAGAAGCATGTTGCTTTCTGTTCAGGCTGATTTCACGTTGCTTGGTTTCAAAGGGGCTCTGAGAATAGCAATTTAAGCAACGGGCTTAATTGTGGAGTATCCAATTTGGATATTAGCGTTATCTCTTCTCTCACTGCTTTCTTTTCGTTCAGATCCAATTCTGTTGCCTGGCTGCTGGCTGGGCGCCTGTTCCTTTCTTCTCATCATTACTATTTTATGGTTATTGTTAATATATATTTCTAAGCATTCCTTCTCTCGGTCGCTTCCAACCACGCGGGTCATGGTTTGTGAGGGCGCCGGACCCGAGGAAACCCCGGTGCTCCCCGAGGGGTTGCGGCAGCGGCTTGTCCCCGTCCCTGTCCCCGGGCCCGGGCGGGCAGAAGGCACAGGTGCCACCCGCGGCTCAGCGCCCGGGCACGGACTCCCCCTTTCGCCTCTGCCGGACGTCGGAGGCCGAGACCTGCCCCACCCCCGCCAGCGGGGAGGAGTTGGTCTCACGTTGCCCGTACTCTCTCTCCTCCTCATCATCTTCTTTTTCCCCCGTTTCCCCCACGGCTCCATCGCACAGCCCTCCCCCCATGGTTGATTCCCCCCCCTCCCCCTCCCCATTTTCCGCGAGTATATTTAATTATTATTAATCATTAAGCTGCTTTATTAGTTCACGTTCCCATGCTTTGTCTATCTCCGGGAAGTATTCTCGAATCTTTTATATTGCAGAGGATTTTTTTTTAAATGTATTTTTAGGGTGATGCTCTGAGCACTTCCCCCTCCCCGCCCCGCATCTCCCACCCGGGCAGTACCAGAGAAGAGACTGAAGAAGTTGAGCACGTCTGAGGTGGATCAGCCTTGCAGGCAGAGAGGGGGGCAGTAGCTACTCAGAGCAGCCCGAGTGCCTGAAGCAGGATTTGCTGGTATGTATGTGGGTCTGGATTTTATGACAGCTTAAGTGTGAATCTTTTTCCGTGTGAGATGGGGAAGGGGGGGGGGGGGGGGGGAAAAAAACACACACCGTTTTNGGGGGGGGGGGGGATGAAAAAAATACCTACGGCTTCATTAAATAAATGCCTGCATAGCTGTAAGCGCTGTCCGGCCGTGCACCACCGGTGGTGGTGGCGACACTCCCAGCCATCCACCCACCCCTAGGAAAAAAAGAGCACAAGCAAAGCTCAGAAAGCCGAGGGTTGTGTTGCCGGAGGCGAAGACAGGGGTGGTGGAGGGCGCGTAGTGCAGACCGGCTCCGTTGCAAGTGAAACAGCCCCCCCCTCGCCCCCCGAGTTCCCGTGGCGGTGCGTGTGCGTGTGTGTGCGCGGAGCGCGCCCCGCGCTGCCCGTGGAGCCGAGCGCGGCGGGCAGCAGTGCCGGCAGCACTGCAGAGGGGTGGGCACGGCCCTCGCCAGCCTTCGGGGGCTGGGCCCGGGGGTGGGCGAAATGCTGTGCGTGCGTGGGGAGGGGGCCGCGGTGGGGGAGGGGGAATCGCCTTCTCTCCGCGATTCACATCGCGCCCGCTTTCCCGTCTCCTATGCATGCCTATCCCGGGAATGGTGTAGTCAGCCCGTATCTGAATTATTTATAGACTCGTGCCAGCTGTTTTTTTTTTAATTTTTATTTTTTTTTAATTCCGCTTGTGTGTTGGGAAATGCGTTTTGCCTCCGTTTCTTCTCAATATCTTAATGTCTTTGTTGGGGAGCGGTTTTTATCCCCTTCAGATCCCTGTAATACAAAATTGATGCTTATTTTTCCCTTCAGGAAGGGGACGCTTTGAGGATAATCATGCTTCACAGAAGAACGGCACCGACCTCCAGTTGCATTAAACACAACCTCCTCCACTAGGGCTCCAGGAAAAAAAATTATAAGAATAATCATTAAAAAGGTGAAAGGAATGCTTACTCTGGAACCTGCATTTGCGATCCTTACCATTCGTGCTGAATATCCTCTGAAGTAATTTTCTCCAGCTTTTGAATTTGCATCACTTCAAGACGCAAGATTGCCACAAAGAAACCTTTTTTTTTTTTTTTTACAACCAAATAGGATTGTTTTTTAAGTCATTTTCCCACGTTTGCCCCCCGACCCTTATTCTTCTTATGTGGATATGCAAGCAAGAAGAGGAGACTGGACATTCCCAACATGCTCTCTCCCTTGATCTGTCCGTCTAGAGGTTCTGCTTCTACAAACCAAGGTAGGGAAATTCCTGTTTCTGTGGTTTTGCTGGCAGCTCATTTTGGTACATGGGATTGCTCAGGGAAGATCACTCACAGTAGAACAAAAGGTTTAGAGATGCTGCTTTTAAAAGCAGATGCAGGGGAAAAAAAAAAGTAACATTCACCAGACATGTTGATTCCCTCCTGGCACATCAAATAAGACATGAAGAGAAAGCGAGAGAGATGCTTTGAGTTACAGACCATGTCGTNATCCATCCTTCCATCCATCTATCCGCAAATTGTCTCCTTCTTTTCACTGGTCCAGCGGCTTCTTGCCATGGTTTGATCAGAAAACAGAGCTCATTAGGAACAACAGGACATAGGAACCTGCTTGTTGCCGAGGAGGGTGGTGCATTACTCAGAACCCACGCTGACTCTCGATCGTGAGCGGCCTAACGCGGGGGCCGGGGCCGGGGCCCGGGGGGTGGCCGGGGCCGCCCCTGGCACCGCGGCAGGAGCCCGCCCAGAGTCGGGGCGAGTGCGCCTGCTTGCGTGGAGGTGAAGGGCTATTTTAAGTCCAAGCACGTCAAGAGACTTAGCCTGAACCTACGAGGCGCTGTATTCAGGCAACTTCACGTGTTTTAATTTATCCCTGTCTCCCTGGTGCTATCAGCGGGCATCGTGGCCCCCTCGGCCGCGCCCCATCCTTCCCCTCCCCATTCCCTGCGCCTTGCACCCCCGTGTCCCTACGCAGTCAGCCCCTTCCCCAGCCCACCCGGGAGGGATGCAAAATGGCTATCGTACTACTCCGCTGTAGATATGCGAGAGATATTGGTGCATCCTGACCATAACGTGGTATGTGAGTCTTTCGGTAAGATGGTGGCAAGACAAAGGGAGCAGAACGCCGCGGGGTTCGGGAGCGCCCGGCACAAGGTGTTGAACATCTCGGGGTTATTTTAAGCCTCGGCTTCTGCCCGCCGCGCCGCTTCGCCCGGCACGAGTGGGTCTCCACTCCCACGCCGAGAGAGGCGGGGGCAGGGGTGAGCTGCTGCACAGCCCTCTCCCGGGGGCGGACCCCAACCACCCTTATCCGCATCGTCAGCCCCCCGCCCGGGCTCCCACCGACCTGCTTCTCCCTTCCTCTCGTCCCTATAGCGACCGGAAGCCTGGAAGTGGGCGGAGGGCGGCAATACGGATCGAGAGACTCACCCAACAGCAGAATGAGGAGAGAGGGGAGGTCACCCTCTAGCCTTGCCGCTGGGTGAGGCACCCCCAGCCCTTGAGGCATCCGGAGCATCCTAAGGCGGGGGCGCGCGTTTCTCAACCCCTCTCTTGCCTTCATCCTTGCTCTTTGCTACATTTTTGAGGGGGTTTTGTCGAGCTGCTGTTAAAACCTAAGAGCAGTTCCGCGTCAAGGGTTGAGAGCCACCTTTCCTGACATATTCTGGCTGTGCTTCTATAAATATCTAAGACTTCCCAGGGTTTATCCGCGCCTGGATCCTCCCTGCCTGAGCTCTCCCTCCTATTTCCTCTGCAAGTGGGAGTAGAAAGTTTACCTATGCGGGGAAGGAGGGCGTGTAGGAGCCTTTCCCTCCTTTTCGGGAGGAATTTCTCAGCCTCGCAGTTCGCCGATCTACCCGGGACCCCAGCACCGACTGGGTGAAGGATTATAGCCTTCTTCGTCGGGCTTTAATTACCCGTGAGAGCCCCTAAAACACAAGCCCCGGAGGGGGTGCCGGGAGGGTCCGAGGAGGAATGCACGGCAAAGGGACGGTCAGCCAGGTTTTAGGCTCAGTCTCCGCCCGCCCCGCGCCCTGGCTTTTGCAGGCAGATCAGAGGGAAAAGGAAGGTTGCCTTGGGTACCTGGCCAGGGTGGCAGACCCCGGGAGGCGGGCCAGGCTACCTACTGCCCTGGAGAGTAGCGCCCATCCTTGCCCGCTCAGTGCCTTCCACAGCCACCACCCCTACCAGCAGGGCACTGGTCTAAAGAGACTGCTGCATCCCTGCTACGGCCCTTCCTAGCTATGCCTTGGGGCAGGTGCAGAGGTGAAGCAGGGCAGGGGGAGTTGGGGAGGGGTCTTACAGCTTTGATGCTCAGCCATGGTGGACAGGAGCATGGGCCTACATCCTCATCCTTCCTTTATCTCCCAGTCTCTTTTGCTACTACCTTTAATTGTTGCTTCTCCTCTTCTCTGCAAAGCTCCAGTATGGGCAAAAGGAGATGCTCTCTAAAACTGCTATCCCCACCATCAAGCACAGCTACCTCAGACTTTGCAAGCAGTTTATGGAGGTGGCTATTTCCCCCTGAGCTGCCCCTTGGACAGACTAGGAGGGCTGGGTATGCAACATCCCTAGCTCATGGGGTGATAGTGCTGCCCCACTCTTCAAGGCCTTGGGGAGCAGAGCAGGGGCCTGATACCCTGCAATGTAAGGTGATCCAGTGTGTGCCCCAGCTGCAGGTCTAGAGAGAGCAGCAGTTTGTGCATAGGCGCAGTGTTCTCTCTAAGAGGAGGTGTGGGTATGGGTGATTTTCAGGTGCTCACTCACACTACCCCAAAGCAGCAGCTCTTGTTGCCTCTGCATATCTTGGTTTTCTTTGGTCTTCCACCACACCAGCTTGTCTCCCAGTCCTGGGTGAGGGTCTCAGAGGATTAGGACAGGAGTGAACAGGTTGAGGACAGAGTGAGGAAACAACCTGGGAGTGGTGAGATCCATTTCAGCTTTCTCTTGACTCATCCTTAGGTATTCAGGGGCAGATCTCAGCAAGTAAAGGGAAAGAGGCACAGTCAAAGTCACAACTCCTCTTCCCAGGGACTCTGGGCTCTGATCTGTTGATACACACCTGCTGCACCAGCCAAGCTCAGCCTGTGCCCGTTCTGGTGCCTCTTGTGATCCTTTTGCCAGTGGGACCATCACTGGGCAAAGGAAGATATCAGCAGCAGTCCCCAGCCATCCCATTCTGGGCAAGGTTCTCAGGATAACTGCGTTGTTGGCTGAGTTTTACATTGCACCTGTGCATGCAAGAATGCAAAGAGATCATAGAGAGATGAAAAATACAGAGCAAGGGCAAAAATCCCAACTTGCCACCCCCATCTAATAATTTGTCCATGTATAAAAAGTCTGTTAACCTATGAACCAACACCCCATTCTCAGACCCTGACCTATAGAGGGAAAAAGTGATGGAACTAATGTATGTGTTTCATCTGCTGTTGGAGCTCAGCAGTGGCTCTTTCTTGTGCTTGGTTTGGAAGCGGCAGGTGAATCTCACTTCCGGTGCCAGAGCTGTGGAGCTGCGCTTGGATTCCCACCCTGGACTCAACATTGCCTGGGTTGGCACCAAGGATCCATGTCTCTGCAGTACCATGTGGGGAGATCTAGATTAGGTTCTCAGTGCTGTTTTCTCATTCCCCCAGGCTGGCAGAAGGTGAGAGCACTGTACAGACAGCACTGCTTATCTCTGCAATGGGCTCCATTCCACTCTCCCATGTTTTGCTCCTTAGGATACACAGAAGCTGCCTATGAGATAGTCCAGACCGAGGACTGTTCCCTAGAGGTTTAATCTTCTTGGCCTTTAGGGAGAACACAGCTCTACTCTGCCTGTACTCTACTTGGCAGTATGGTTTGGTGGGCTGCGGGGGGAGAGAGTTATCTTGCAGCTGGAGAATGTGCAGAGGATTTTTTTTTTTAAATTTTCTTTGGGTAAGCTGCAATTTATCACAAAAAATGGTTTAGTTATTGGAGAGATGGACTAGTTGATCTTTTTGAGAGAGATGGCTCAATGTATTGTGATTGCTTAATCTACCATGGAATGCTCGTAGTATCCGCTCTGCCTGATATCAGGGCTCTAGGACTGCCTGACTCTTCTGCAAATCTGTGATTAGTTTTCTTTGATATATATTTATACTTGATAGAAAAGCATGAAGTGGCTGGGAGAAACATGGTTGATCAGTTATCTGATGTTACTCTCATCCATCTTCTGTCACCCATTCACTAGATCTCTTTAAACCACAGTGAATCAACTTACTAATTTTGTCGCTTTGTCGCAGTCAGATGAACTAGCTACTGCCCTGGGAACATCCCTGCATAAGATGAAATGGCAGTTTGAAGATCACAGCACTGAAATATGTAGAAGGGGAATTGGAGGAAAATAAGATATTTGAAGCTAAGCATGGCCCTGGCTAAGCAAGACCTGCTACCACTGCCTTGTCCCTTCTTCTGAGCCTTACTTCAGCTAAGTGCCTCATAATGGGAAGTAAAAAACCCATTTCTACGACCACAGAGGGAGCTCCACTATCCCTCTGACTTACCCTTTTTGCTTGAATGTTCAAATAAAGACAGGAAAGGAGGTTCCTGACAGAGAAGGACTGGTGCTTGCTCTGGCAAAATTAGTGCCATGGTGCTAATCGCCTGGGAATTAGGAGGTTGACCCTTCTGGGTTAAATGTCAAAGCTACCTTTCATGTTGGGAAAAAAAAATCCAAGTGAACTCACCCTTAATCATTCAGGAACTTACTGCTTCCTAAGGCTGCAAACCATAAGCTCCCAGTTAGAATTGTACATCGGAGTGTGAACTGATGTGTGTAAAAGTCGACCAAATGCACAATGGTGATCTGTGCAATCCAGGCACTACATCTCCACATGCCTGAGGTCACTGCAGATAAAAAAAAAAGTCCCCTCTCTATGCACTCAAAAACAAATGCATGGTACAAGGCAGCATTCAAACTCTGCTGTGATCAAGTGAATTCAAACCACCCTAATTTGGACCTTTCGAGGCAAGGCTGCCTTTTATTTAGTCTTTTCTTGGAAGCAGGAGAGAACATAGACTCTGGGCAGAAGAAGGGACTGACTTTTAAAATTTTTTTATGCATTCACTGAATATGCTTCATGTGAGGGGAATAAAAATGTTGCTTTTTCTTACTCAGGGTCGCTAAAAGGAGGAGAGAGAAAGGATACATGTTCTGAGACTCAGTGCCAGCTGATTCTTCCTAACACAGCGAGTATTTGTGAAGTATGTTGAGTGGCTCTCTTCTCTTTCTAACGCAAGCAATCCAAGACAATATTTTAGAGCCACCAGTATAGATGGATTGATTAAACATCCGGGGAAAAAGAGCAATACTGAATGAGAATGTAGTTACTAGCTTGAAGTGAAAGGGATACTAGGCTCAGACCTCTGCAGCATTTACTGCCTCTACCACCAAGCCCATCCTCAGGAAGGATCAGAACTGAAAAGAGTCACTGAAAGTGGCTCACGTAAAAGGTTAGGTTGCCCGCTCTGAATCCTGAAGACGTTTCTGTATGCCAAAGCACATACAGTATCATCAACATTGGTGTAAAAGGCTGTTCTGAAACATTTATAGGGAAGAAGCACTCTTGGGGAAAAATGTGAATTTTATCTTCATGTTCATGTTTTGTGGCTGGTCTCTGCTGATTGCTCATCCACTAAAGCAGGTGTGTGGCTGACCAGGTTATCTGACCTGAATAATCTGTGGGATGTGGGTCACTCCTGCTCACCCCTGGCATGGTGAGCATGTAGAAGCTTACCTCCACTTAACTCTCCAAACATGACAAACTCTTAAGTTACTTCTCAAGGTAGCAGCCAACCTACACTACTTTGTGTGTAGCTATCTAGTTATGTGAATAGCTCTTGCTTACTAACACTTTCAGTCTGGATTTCAACCACTGTTCAGGAAATGAAGCAGTCTAGTTACCACCATCCTCCTCTAGAACTGGTGTGCAGCCCATATGTGAGCTCTGTATACAATCCTCATTTGTTCAAAGTCGTGAAATGATCTGTCTAGCACCTATTTACATATGTGGTTAAGCCCTGCTTAGATAATTGTATTCTGTTTGGGGCCTGCACTTTTAAGAGAGGGAAGGACTAGGGAGAGTGTGGGGGAGTGAACTAAGACAATGATCACAGAGCAGAGAAAACAAGACTTGTAAAGAAAGGTTGAGAAATCCATGGAAGCTCAGTCTGGATAAAAGGCAACTGTGGGTGGATCCCTAACTGTCTGCAAATACACAGAAGACTGTTACAGAAAGAGGACAGGGGCCAATTATTCTCATTAGTCACAGAGGACAGATCAGGAAATAAATGAGTTTAAGGAGAAGCAGAAAGAATACAGATTAAGCATCAAATTAAATGTTTACCGCAATAATGTTTTAGTGACAGTAGAAGATGCTGATAAATTTGGCAGATTAGCTTTGACTGACAATATTTAAAGTTAGATGTAGGTGCTCAACTATCAGGATTTTTCATCTAATAAAATCAATCTCCAGTGAACCTCAGATCATGATATTAGTGTGCCTAGCCAAACAACTTTGGAAGAAAGATAATGAGGTTCAACTGTCCTGTGTGTAGGAGGGAGGCACTGACTGTCCCATTGGAGGAACCTGGCTGGGTTGCATCCTATGCTCCAGATCTCATGTGGTACCTGTAGGAATGAAAATTAAGGTGTCAACTTGTGGCACAGCTTGAGCGTGTCAGGGGCTCCCCAAAGATGTCTGGTTTACAATACCTCTGGTATGTTGTGACAGCACATCCTGTTCAGGGGGGTGGCTAGAGCCTCAACAGAGAAATTGGGGCAGAACAGGCTTACAAACATGTCCCATGTGAATGATGCTTTAGCATTTTCAAGCACAGTTCTTGAATCCTGGGATAAGTTGGGCTGTTCTAGATTGAGACCATATCCTTTTCATTAGGAAGATTCACCAGTCTGTAGCCATCTTTTTCAATATTTTACACTATCACAGCATCTGAATAGCTGGTGTGCTAAAGTCTCATACTGCAAGAGAAGGTAACGTTTACCATCACATACCAAACTATGTGAAAATTCACGCCTTGCTATTTCATGATGACATTCTTTTGTCTTGCAAGGTGAGATACAATTTAAAGATGTCTTCTGTTTAACTCATCTTTGCTGCTTCCAAAAGATAGAATGTGATATGGGCGGTCATGAGCATCTTGGTGTCTGACAATTGTTGCTTCACTAGCCAGCCTTCACAATGGCACCTCTCTGCTCTAAGTTGGAGTAGCTTCCTGTGCCTGGTTAGGGTTTGGATGAGTGGCTCTGTTAGTGGGTCCAGTGAGGGGTCTCCCTACTTTGAGCCAGTAAAGATTCCCCTGCTGGTAGCTGAGGTGGCTGAAAGTGCAATTTTGAAATTGTTTGGCCAGCATTGGGAATGTGTTATGTGGCCTAAGGCCTATGCCAGTTTATATCCTCCTGTGCCTCAGCAGAAGCAGTAACTGTGGTGCAGCCTTGCTGGTGGATTACACTATTTTTTAACCGAGCAACAAGCATGTAATTCTGACCTCTGGTGCTTTTTGTAGGAATCAGGAGTTTTCTTTACCAGTGTCCATGACACACTCAAATGGAGGAAATTACACAATAAGTTCTCTCTTTTATTATATTTTTTATTTTTTTAATATTTAATATTTT
>VYZS01065949.1:0-14683 GCA_013400695.1 Neodrepanis coruscans | reverse complement strand
TTTTTAATATTTAATATTTTAATATTTCTTTTTTTTTTCACCTCTTCACCTAATCTCTTAGTTAGGGTTGCCATGCACTATTGAGGAGCTAATATACACAACTCTGTCACATGGATGTAGTTTCTTGCATGTATGACCTCTGAAGAATTTGAAGGATGTTGCAGAAGGAAACAAATGTAAAATTTAACAAGTTTTTAATAGTAAACTATTTCAAAACAGAAGGTGAAATGGTTACTCAGATCCAGCTGAGACAGATAAGATCTGGTTTCAGCAACCTGATGAAAATTTACTAGTTCAGATACCACGTCCTGCATCACAGCTGATGTCCTAATGAACAGAAAATTGTTTTGAGGTGATAGGCATAGTAACTTCAGGATTGCTTAAAATGGCAGTGGTCCTGCATTGTTATCTCTGACTACTAGCTATCAACAGGACACAGTCATGTATGAGTGGGTTAGAGATTTGAAGTCTGCTGTAACAGGGGACTGTGAGTTCCCTGTGTCAACTGGGACTTCTGCTACTCCAGTGCTCATAGCCAGGAATGAGGTCCTGGAGAGACACAATGGATGTTTGGAATGTGAAATGTGAAGGTCCTAAATTAATCCTGCCTGGAAGCAAATTGCAGAAGAGCTGCCAGGAGCCTGAAGATGGGCTCTGATTCCAAGGACAATCCCAACTCTTCACAGCATCTAGGTGTAGGTGGTTTTGAAGCCTGTACAGTGAGACGAATGGCTCCACTACTGCATGGAAGGGTATTGGGATGCTGCCAGCTGCTCCAGCAAGAGGATGGAGAAAGGGTTCCTGCTGTAAATCTCTTTGTGCCAGGTAAAGCAGGACATTGTTTAGTTGTACACAGCTGGATTGCTGGGGAATTTCTGTCACAAGACTCTGCTGAGAAATGCATTTGAAGTGCATTGTGGCAGAGGAAATGCACTAGGATGCCATAACTCACTGCTACTTGCATGTAGGCATATGCTTGTATGGAAAGCACATGGGAAGGATCTGCATATCCCTGCACCCCTCTCTCTCCTTCTCTATAATTTTCTGTTATTGCTGGCTGCTGTAGTCAGTGGCCTAAGAATCTTAGGGGAGATTCCCTCATGTCAGATGTGTTTTGGCAGAGGCAAGATGAAACATCAGAGGCTGACAATCCCCAAGGGAGAGTCTAATGAAAGTGACAGAGTGACATAGTGTATTCTTGTAATCTCTCCCATTTGGTTCTCCATGTTTTTGGTGCAACTTGAAATTCTCCTCTAATTTATTACTGAAAAGGTGAATATCATATATACTTAAAATTACATAGGTAAGTGTTCTGAAATGTTAAAAATCAAAGTATAAAATCAGCTTGGATATGGTCTGTGGTACCATATCTTTCTGGGAGGAAGCTTTTAAAACTTCATCTTAAGGTAATGAAGTGGTAAATGCCACAAAAGTATAAATGGAATCTCAGAAAAGACACCCCAGTCATTTTATTATATGATGGGGGACCAGTACAATAAACAGGAGATAAAAACACCAAGTACCTTATAAAATTAGGGGGATGGCTGCATTGAAAGATATGGTGACTCTTGCAGATAGCTGTTCTTGAATCTCTGCTTTGAAAGTTTGCAAACTTTCAAACCAGGGATTCAGCGAGAGTTGCAAGGATTATGTGCTATCCATTTTTAATTTGCACCATTTTAAAGGGGAGTAAAGGGGCTAAAAATCTCTCTGAACTTTAAGACTCGGAACTTTGCAGGAGCTGAGTGCTCTCTGAAGCAGGAGCTGGATGCCTACAGCAGGTATCTTACATGAGCAACCTTTTCTGTGCAATGGCTTTTTTCTTACTGAAGGGAGTAGTAACCTTCAGAAACCAGGAGATATATAATAGGAGATGAGTGTTAGTTAATGACTATACCTTGCCATAATAGTTGTGGGGTTTTTGTGGTTTATTTGGGGTTTTTTTTGTTTTTTTTTTTTTTTTGTTAGGACTGGTTGATTCCTGACTTCAGATTTTGACATTAGAGATGGCGATCAAGTTTTTGATAAAAGAGATTTGTAATGGAATGAGCATGGCAGAAAGTGAGTTAACTGCCCCATGAAAATAATTTGAGAGGTTTTGATAATTCTGTACCAAGGTCAATTAGAGCGTTTGATGTGTTTTCATGTAAAAGCAGAGGAAAGAATAGCTAGCACCTAATAGGCAGAAAACTAAATGCGTTACTAAATGGGTGATATATCCCTATTCTGCATACTTTGAGGTGGTGACTTGTCCTGGAGGCTGTCTTAGCCAAGATGAGGGCTCAGACTACTGGGTCCTCTGCAGCAATGCTTTCTCAGTTGGAACTTTTCCAGTTCTACTTTATATAAATGCCTATTCATTGTGCTGGAGAGGGAGTGCTCTAACGACTGGGCTGTGGAGGCAGTTTGTTTCTTAGGCCTGATATAAAGTAATTACTTACAAAAGGGGAAATGACTTCAGCATGAAAGAAATGGAGGCACAGGCTCTGTAGCCCAGAGGCAGTGGAGTCCTCTGAGACATGGGAGGCATGGGAGCTAATTTTCCCTCCAACTTAGTCCGTGCAGGTTTGTTCTTGTTCTATTTTGAATTAATTTGTTTTTTCCCAGTGACAACAAAATGTTTAATTTAGCATTGAGCTCCAGTACTGACTCCAGGTGGGGAAAAAAGTGACAGGAGGTGGTGAATTCCCAGGGAACAAAGATCTGATTCTCAAGCAAGTGCTCTTAAACAAAGGATGAGGATGAGAACTACAGACTCTGTGACAGGAAACTAGAGTTACTGCTTAAATGAAATTTTTTATCATTTTCTGTAATGTGCAGGTAGCTCTTTAAAATTGTCTCCAGATCTTTAAAATCACTTGGGATTTTCATTCCTGCAGTTCATATCTCTTGGTATATCCCTTCTCATCATTCATTATACATTTGCTTTCATAAGCTTGGTGAGATGTTTGAATTTTATGTGGAAAGGGGAGTTTTTCCAGAAGCGAATGCTAGCTGTGAGAGACTCATTTCCAGAGGATCTTCAAGGAGTCTGTGGAGAAAGACAGGGTCCTTCGAGGGGCAGTGTAGAGCAGGAGCTCCACGGAAGTGCTTCAGCTTGCCCTCTAGAGAAGCTAATCCCTATTGATTACAAAGGCAGCCTACATAGATGAGCTTCCTAAAGCTTTAAATCTCTCTTTTGGTCTGTGTGTATGCATTTTAACAATGTTTGGGATTGGGGGCTAGAAAAGACAGGAGGTGTATTAAATGATTTCTCCTTTACTACTCAGTTTGGAGAAAAGTCATATTCCATGAGGAATCTAAAATTTCCTAATGGATGGTCCTCTGTTTTGTATTTTTCCACTCTAAGAAAACTGGCACCCAATAGTCCATCTCTTTTTGGACATGAAGACCTGGAGATTCCTCAGTCTAAGTCTGATGTAAACGGTTCCCAAGCATGATTTGAATTTGCAAGAAACAGCAATGTTTGTATAGCTGAGCCCAGCCATGGTCTATGGGCTTAGACCTTAATTTCAAACCATAAAGTGGCAAATTGGTGCATGAGGTCTTGTTGACATGACCAAGTATAGAGCTGGTCGTTGACATGCCACAGAGAACTGTTTCTCAGGATGCTAAAGGAAAGCTAAGGAGAGATGACCAGGGCTTGCTTCTTCTATCACCACTGCGGCAGGAAGGAGCTAGTTTAACAATCACGTTTTATTATATGTCTTTGTACATCTTTGCCTGCATGCATTTAGAAGCATTGCTTATCTCCACCAAGTGGAGATCTTTCCTGAGAAAATAGTTTGCATGATGAAGCATAAAAATTAGACAAAACAGATAATTAGGGAGAAGGTTTGCCCTGGCAGTCTGTGTCCTTTTAAATGCACAGGGTAATGCAGAAATCCATGTATCTTCTCTGACATGACAGTCTTCTGTGATACTGTAGTTTGGCAACTGTGGCAGGACAAATTGTGATGTGTACCTATACAAGGGTGCAGCTGCAGCCAGGGAATGGTTCCACTGTCCCTTTGAGATGGGGAATCTTGGCAGACTTTGGATGTCTGCTCTGTGGTATGAGACACAAGGGCTTGCAATATTTATTTGAATCAGTTTCAACTTGTTCACTTTTGTCATCAGAAGAACATCGTAAAGAGCTGTTGAGGTACTGTCTAGGTTGCTGTTCCTATGCCTGCAATGAATTCTGCATAAATCCTTGATGTTAATACAATGGGTGCTATTTTTTTGCCTTGGTGTTTGATGATTTCCTTGCTTTTCAAATATTAAATGATGAAAGGATGCCAACAGATTCCTAAACACTTCTTTTTCCATATAGGTTTTGAGGTGTTTTCTGATCACGTAATATATTGCTTTTCCTGCAGTATAAAACAGCAGTAAGTATAGAATCTGGTTGACATTCAGCTTGAGGGTCAGATTAAGTTGTGTCGGGTTTCCTCCCTCAAATCCTCACGGACTGTGCCTAGGGGTGAAAAATCAGTACTCTCTGGTAAGAACTGCTTAAAATGACTGTATTTGGCATAGCTGAAATTTCCATTTGAACGAAGTTTGAGACTTCTAAAGCAACTTAGTTGTATTTCTTGATAATCTGAACTACATTGAAAGGGTAATGTAAAATGATGATTTAAAAGTTGCAGGACAAAACCTGATGGAAAATCATAGAACTTGATTTTACTGTCAGAGATCCAGAGGGAGAGAAAAAAAGAAAGTGTTCAAGACTAAAATTCACTTCAAAACTCCTGATTTCCTTATAGGATGTTTAAATATGTAGTGGCAGAAAGACAATGTTTGATCCAATGCTCCTCCTGGATAGGACAAATCTTTAGGTGAAGCCTGGGGCTTTAAAGAGCTCTTATGGAAACGACTCAGCTTGAACCTTGGCTTTACTGAAATGCCACATTTATTACATCAGCTAAAGAAAAAAGAATTTGAATAAAACCATCTTGAGATACTATGTTCAATGAAAGATCAGCATAGCAATGTAAAGAGAAGGCAAATTTCTCTTGGAAGCAGGAAGTTAAGCTGTGCCTCTTAATGTAGCTGGAAATGAAACATTCATACCAGTAAATAGAAGAACATACTGGGGAATAGCCGTAGAACCATGAGCAGCACTTGCAGCACTAAATTAACAGAGTTCCTCAGTGCAAAACTGAAGGGTTTGGAGAAGGTGTACTTGATGATCGTTTCGTTGCATGCTAGACCTGGATGGTAAGAGCCATGCTAAGGTTTTTCTTGGCCACAGTCAGCTCTTGGTTGTCTGAAGCCAAGCTGACCTTCTCCTTCTTGAGCTGGTCTAGTGTATCCTGATCAGCATTTGGCAGAAAGTGTTTATCCTTGGTCTGTGCCAGGAGATACAATCATGTGGTTTGGATGGAGTTACTCTCATCTCGATATATGCATAAGGTCTGGTCTTTCATTTCAGGCTAGAAGCATCCTGAGATCTTGCAGACTAGTCTCCTGCAGGAGGACCCATGGGCTTCAAGTAACTGCAAAGTGTGGGAGACATGTATGTGTGTATCTGTGCCATCTCATATTTTCTGAACATAAAAAGGATGTACACAGTTTTGTATATTTACTCAACCCTCTTTGTTTTCCCTCTCTGCTCAAACTGATCCCGTGATCTTTGGTGGTGTTAACAACTGTCATGAATCCAGTTAATTCACATGCTTTTCAAGTGACTTAAGTTGTGCTAAGCCTCTTCCATCACTTCTGAGTCTGGAAAGTTAATCAGAAGACCTTCTCTTGATGCTGGTGAGGAGGAAGTGAGCTGACATGGGTTATGAGAATATGTTGTAGCAGCAGGACGAATTTATACACCTTGTTGGACTTTCACTGGCAATAAATTGCATTCCAGTCCTGGTAGAGCCTGGACCATGAAGGACTGAGAGACCTGACATAAATTTACCAGCACTAGCAGTACATATTCATGGGAGAGGCTGGGAGGGAGTAGCCGTTGCTTTATTTTGGACTGTTTTCTGGGAAGAGGGAAGGTGATGCTACAACCCACTCAGCACAGTACATGTGCCCTCTTCATCTGGGTCCCAGAGCAGAGGGGAGCAGGCACAGTCGCAGGCATAGTGGCAAGAACCCCCAAACCACTTGATTTATGATCTGCAGCTGTCTTGTGGCTAACAGAAGCTAGACTGGGCTGAACAGCATCTTCCCCACAGAATTGAGCAGCTGTAGAGGCAATGAATGAATGCTGCCCAGGGCTAGCTCTCCATCCACCCCCAATTCTGTGACATTCCACTTTCCCCTTGCTCCTCCATCTTCTTTCCTCCTCCTCCAGTCTGAACAAGGGTAACCGGGCTTCATTCCATCACCTCCATCTCGGAGCCAAGACAGCCCTGCAGATGATGAATGTGGCTAGGAGGCAAAGCCACCTTGTCTCATTGCCTTTGAAATAGTTTGGGAGTTGTTGAAGGCTCTGGCATCTGGGAGCTGGAGGGGCAGGGGAAGAGTCTTGAAGGAGATATCAGAGGGACAAGGTTTGGAGGAGAGAAAAGGCTCAGGCAGCATCTGGTATGCTTTGAACATGTGTGATGTCTCTCAGAAAGGCTTTGAAGTAGTCTCCCACCGCTGCCCTCTTTAGGATGAAGGAGGAGGGGAACCCTTGACATCACTGTTAGAGGAAGCTGACGCTCAGACTATTAGGAAGGTGCCATGCCCACTTTGAGGGCACTGTACAGAAATGTGCCCCAGCAGTAGTACATTTGGATGATGCTTAATCAGCACCAGTTAAGTGCTCCCGATTGTTGTCACAGGGCCTTTCATGGGTCTCCAGGCCCAGCATGGGTCTCCAGGGCCCACTGCTTTTTCTGGTAGCGGCAAAGCCATCGGAAAGCAGCACGACGTTTGTTGCTGCCAAAGCCAATCTGTAGCCTTTTAAGATCTTTTGGCAGTTTTTGGTGAGGGACTGATGATGGTGTATGAAGAATCCATATTGTCTTGTGAATTCAGGGATGTGCCTTGACTTTACTATGATAACAAACCTTGTGCCTTTCTTTTGTAAGAGTATTTCCATTGGAAATCAAAGAGATTTGAGATACATAGCTAGCTAAGCAGTCATACCTCAGAATAGGATTTGGGGATTAGCAGAGTGGATAGTAAATTGAATAGTAGGAGTTAAAATCAGACTGTGCTTGGAAAGAAAGCAGAGATGAGAGGTACACCCCTGGAAAGCAGTAATGCCAGAAATGACGCTGGGGTTACACCGGTTAGCAGATGAGACGTGGGCTCACAATACAACGTGGCAGCAAAGAGGCTGATGTGATTTCTGAATTGCATAAGCAGAACTGTTGTGTATCAAAGCAAGGAAATGTTTTCTGTGTGTTTCCAGTCATGTTTTCTTCATGTGCCTGATCTGAGTATCTTGGCTAATTTTTGGAGAGCTTAGTGCCCCAAAGATGGCAGCAAATTAATAATTTTTGTTGCTCCACTGAATTTGTTCTAAAATGCTGGAGGGATTGATCTAAGAGGGAAGATTAAAGTAACTAATTACATTTAGCTTGGCCAGATGACAATTAAAAGAGAGATACGATGACTGCCTTANGAATTGAGCAGCTGTAGAGGCAATGAATGAATGCTGCCCAGGGCTAGCTCTCCATCCACCCCCAATTCTGTGACATTCCACTTTCCCCTTGCTCCTCCATCTTCTTTCCTCCTCCTCCAGTCTGAACAAGGGTAACCGGGCTTCATTCCATCACCTCCATCTCGGAGCCAAGACAGCCCTGCAGATGATGAATGTGGCTAGGAGGCAAAGCCACCTTGTCTCATTGCCTTTGAAATAGTTTGGGAGTTGTTGAAGGCTCTGGCATCTGGGAGCTGGAGGGGCAGGGGAAGAGTCTTGAAGGAGATGTCAGAGGGACAAGGTTTGGAGGTGAGAAAAGGCTCAGGCAGCATCTGGTATGCTTTGAACATGTGTGATGTCTCTCAGAAAGGCTTTGAAGTAGTCTCCCACCGCTGCCCTCTTTAGGATGAAGGAGGAGGGGAACCCTTGACATCACTGTTAGAGGAAGCTGACGCTCAGACTATTAGGAAGGTGCCATGCCCACTTTGAGGGCACTGTACAGAAATGTGCCCCAGCAGTAGTACATTTGGATGATGCTTAATCAGCACCAGTTAAGTGCTCCCGATTGTTGTCACAGGGCCTTTCATGGGTCTCCAGGCCCAGCATGGGTCTCCAGGGCCCACTGCTTTTTCTGGTAGCGGCAAAGCCATCGGAAAGCAGCACGACGTTTGTTGCTGCCAAAGCCAATCTGTAGCCTTTTAAGATCTTTTGGCAGTTTTTGGTGAGGGACTGATGATGGTGTATGAAGAATCCATATTGTCTTGTGAATTCAGGGATGTGCCTTGACTTTACTATGATAACAAACCTTGTGCCTTTCTTTTGTAAGAGTATTTCCATTGGAAATCAAAGAGATTTGAGATACATAGCTAGCTAAGCAGTCATACCTCAGAATAGGATTTGGGGATTAGCAGAGTGGATAGTAAATTGAATAGTAGGAGTTAAAATCAGACTGTGCTTGGAAAGAAAGCAGAGATGAGAGGTACACCCCTGGAAAGCAGTAATGCCAGAAATGACGCTGGGGTTACACCGGTTAGCAGATGAGACGTGGGCTCACAATACAACGTGGCAGCAAAGAGGCTGATGTGATTTCTGAATTGCATAAGCAGAACTGTTGTGTATCAAAGCAAGGAAATGTTTTCTGTGTGTTTCCAGTCATGTTTTCTTCATGTGCCTGATCTGAGTATCTTGGCTAATTTTTGGAGAGCTTAGTGCCCCAAAGATGGCAGCAAATTAATAATTTTTGTTGCTCCACTGAATTTGTTCTAAAATGCTGGAGGGATTGATCTAAGAGGGAAGATTAAAGTAACTAATTACATTTAGCTTGGCCAGATGACAATTAAAAGAGAGATACGATGACTGCCTTAAAGTGTGTGCTTAAGAATGTAAACACAGGAGAGAGAGAAATAGAACAAGGGATTGTATAGTGCTGTCAGAGCAGCTGTTGGTTAGATTCCTGGTCTGCACTGCTAGGGGAGTTGTGTAGGAGCCTAACCTGAAAGAGAGACAAAGTAGCTGTAGCCAAACACTAGCAGCAAACCAAACAAAAGGGAGCACTGAATAGACAGCACAGTTCCCACTGTGAAATGTGGCAGAAACTAAAGTACTATTTCCAGGGAAATGATGGTAGACTCTGGGAGCTTTGCTACAAGGAACACCCAGAATTCTCCAGGAGAGGAGGGAAAGGATGTGATGTTCCCACAGGAGTCCTCTCTCTCTGATTTACAGGACCTGTAAACCATTTCTCCCCTGTCCTTTTTTCTGTGAGCGTTGCTTCCATTTCAGGATGTACTGTTTCAGAAAAGACAGTTTTCAGGCTTGAGAGGGAGCAAGCAAGGGGATGGGATAGGTGATTGTCGACACTAATTCCTGTAAGAAATGCTGAGAGAACCAGGCATGTTCAGTCTAGAGGAAAGATAACTGTGGGTGGAAATAGAACTGCAAATCTGTAGAGGTCTGTTATAAAGAGAGAACAGGGGCCAGTTATTCTCTTTAGTCTCTAAGGGCAGATCTGGAAGAAAGTGGGCTCTCAGCTGAAGCTGGAAAAAGTAGGATCTGTATGAAGAAGAAGCCTAAGTGTTATGTGACAAGGAGGCCAGGAGGGATGTGGGAATTGTTATGAGTGTAGATACCCAGGGACAGCATTAGACACTTGCTTATCAAGGGAAGACACAGGCATAGGGAAACTGATCTTGTTTCAGTAAGCTTTCATATGATTTCATAGTCTTTAAAAGCTCCTTGAGCTTCTAAACAAGAGAGAACCGTGGGGCTATCCCTTGAAGGTTTTTAATTCATATTAAGTGTATTAACACGTTCATTAATGTTTCTGTTTAATTATATTTTGTTTGATTATGGATCTGTTTGAATGCAATGTCTTTTGCAATGGAGTGACTGTGGATGAAATGCACACTTTGTACAAAAAACTACAACGAGGAGCTAGTTCCCTGCAGTGTGGATTAGCTGGTGGTTTTTTCCCCTTTAGAGTGAATATTTTTTGAGGGATAAAATAGCTTAATTAGCCTTAAAAAAAAAGGGCTCTGTGCAGTACCGTGTCTCCTCATTTTGACAGGCATGGGAAAATGTGAAGCAAGAGCTCTTATCACAGTTTTTCTCGTCCAGTTGTACTTAAAAGCAAATGAGGAAGTTAACATTTCCAGGTATGAAATATCCTAGCATCTGAAAATTAACTTTATATGAAAAATGTGCAGAACTTTTTAAGACTGAGTGCATTTTCTAGTGAAAGGAAGAGGTGATGATAAGAAACAGCGCCATTAGCTGGTGCAGTATCTCAGCTGGTGGCTGCAGTCTCTCTGGGTGAATGGCTTTGTCCACGGTCATGTGAAAAGTGTCCTAAATGTATTCTTTTGTGATACCTGTTTGGAGGGCCATTTGAAAAATAAATGTTTCAGTATAGTTCCCTGTAGGGCAGTGACTGTGTCCCTGTGTCACAGCTAGCTCCTGGGCAATTTTAAGAGGATTTTCAAGGAGCGACAGAAGCCCAGCATCAGAGAAACAGGTTCTTGCTGCAAACTTTTGAGGATACCTTATACGGCAAAGGCTGAAGCACTGCATGCAAGTGAGGCTGTGCTGTCCTGGGCTACAGGGACGATTCAACTTGCAGTAGAGATAAGAGGCAGGTCATCAGGATCTCCTATCTGACTTTCCCATGAATTGGCTTTTATTCAAATAATCAAGAGCTGTGGTCAATGAAGTTGTTTCCCTTCCCTGCCCCAGCAGCTTATTCCCGCAGCAGTTCAGTGGTCTGGCAAGCCCACCTTCATTGCTGGTTGAGGATAGCATGTCAGGCTGTTGGCTAGAGTGGCTGAAATGCAGGCACGTAGTCTGCCTTGCCAGCTCCCCACAGTACCTTCTCGCGAGCATGGCGAGCTAGGGTTGGACAAGTCTTAAACAGTAGCAGGATTTGTCAGAGTCCATGAGCAAGTCACTCAATGCTTGCTAGCTGGTATGGTGGACACCATACAGCTGTATTCAAAAGTTTGTGCTTGTGAGGTGCCTTGAGTCTTTTCAGATGATGATGCCATACTTACTCTTTACTTGGTCTTGACTTTCAGAGCTCTACCCTTGGCCTTCCTCAGTGGTTTGGTACTTACTGAAAGAAATAAAGCAAAAGCACCATACAGAGCAGAAAAGCATTTTACAAAACATATTCTGATGAAGTCAGCTTCTTGAACAGCTGTGACAGGGACAGTGAAGCAGCTGGAAATACAGAAAGAGGAATATGATGGGACATTTATGCTAGTGAATCTATCATGAGATCTGCAAGATCTGTGCCTAGGCAAGATTTCAGTGCTCAGTGCAATCTTACCTGTGAAGCTGTCATCCCAGACTTCCAAGGTTCTCCAGCCATCTGCAAAATATCTGCAGATATTTTGTGTGATAGGATGCAGTAAAATCCTATGTCTTCTCTGAAAAAAAAAATGGAGCATATTGATTTTCCCTAGATTAGTAATGGCTTTCCATTTCTTATTTATTTTTAACTATTTATTCTTTTTTGGAAGGCAGACACTGGGTTCATGTAGTTTGCAACTTGTCAGTGCTGGCACACTGAGTCAACCACATACCCTGGACCTGGAGAATTCTTAGGCAGTGTATTTCTGTTGCTGGAGTATTGAATGATGGTGAATAACTTGGTCTGGAACTCTGTAAAGCGGAGCAGAATAACCTTTAAATTAGTTTTTGAAAAACTGAAATGTTACATTATACCTCAGTGAAGGTGTTGAGAGGGTTTTTTCTTTATTCTAGAAAGGAGTTGGTTTGAACAATACAAAATGTATTAGAAGAAAGTTTGTTTCTTTTCCCAGAGTACCTCCGAGTGGCTAGATTTGCTTCTGAGTCAGAAGGGAGTTGTACTTTGGAACTTCAAAAGCTTTGTCCAAACACAATTCTTCTCCTTTGCAAAGCTCCAAGAAGCCACAGTTTGGGAGCATAGACTCAGCTCAGATGCTGGCTCAGGGACACCAGAGCTGACATGAACAGCAGCTGCTCTGAAGGTTGTATAGCTAAAATCAGCTTAGTGGGAGTCTGCATGGCGTGTGCAGACGTATGTATGTGCAAGCCTCTGTTAGCAGCTGGTTTCCCTGTTGTCCCCTCATGATGCTGCAGTACCAGCTAATCAGGTTTCCTATCCCAAAGGGCTGCGTACCTGCCTGCATCCGACCTGCCCTGCTGCACTCTTGTGTGCTGGCATTAGGAAACGCGTATGTAGGAGGTTCGGACCTGCTTCATGCTTGACAGACGGTAGAAGGTGATTCCTGAAGGCAGCCTTTGGTCTGATTGCAGATTGGCTTCAGGGATTACATGCAAGGAAATGTGAGCCAGCCTTGATGCATGGCTTTATAGTGCTTGAGAGGCATGAACTGCATTGTGTGAGATCTTTGCAGCAGCATACATGTTTTAATTTCTGAAAAAGATGCTTGGCATATCCACCTGTTTCTTTTCTCTAGCTTACAGTGGGAGCCAAAGTACATAAGTAGCGTGTTTCCTGTAGCCTGTTTCTGGTGGTGTTAATATCCATTGATAACTTTTTTCTCTGTGCAATGCTGCAGGTTGGAAAGACTGATGGCACTCAAGGTGAATCACTATGTGTTGATGTATTTACTTTACCTGTTGTTCCGTAGAAGGCTGAAATCCAGACACTAAGGTTTTAACGGCTCCCTGCCAATCAGATTAAATATTTAGCAGCAATAGGTTCTGGGCATCACATTTCTGACAGTGTATTTCATGCATCATTTGCTGTAAACATTGGGCGATTTTTAGCTACAGCTTGCAAAATGACTCCCTCTCCTCTCTCTTTTCCTCTATTATCTCTCCTTTTCATTGTGCTTCTCACTTTTCTTCTTTTCCTCACTTTCTTTGTCCTGCTGTTTCCTTTTCCTTAGCTTTTCCCCTCTTTCTATGTTTCATCTGGATGGCTATCAGCCAGCAACGGAGGAGTGTATGCACTGACTGCATCTAACTGAGAATGACCACCTCCTTGGTAAAGCATGCACAACTAGAGGAGGGTGCAGGCTGATGGTCTTTTGGGGAGTGGAAAGCACCCTGAGGATGAGAAAAAGGAAAGCATCTCTGTCATTCTTCTCTCCATGATGCAGCTCATCTTCAGAAAGAACTATCTGCTTTGCTCTTAATACATGTGCCATTGCTGTGGAACTGTGACTATGGGACAGCCTTTTTATTTTTAGTCCCTTTCTGGCTGAAATTTTTGTAGGAAAATAGTACATGGGCTCAGGTATCCAACTGGAGGCATGGTCACATCCATCCCCACGGGATCCCCTTGTCTTACTAATTGTCAGCTTGCAGCAGACTTCTGTGTCAGCTGTGCTTACATCTGGCTGACACCTGGTGCTGGGATAAGGCCATCAAAACCACAAATCCAATGAAGGGGGTTTTTTTAAAAAAGAGATATCTCTAGGTGAGGTTCCAGCATGGGATGGCATTTTCAGTAATGGCAGAGCAAAACAGGAACTGGAACACAGCAAACAGTATAGGAAGGACAAGGACCTTCCGTCACTTCCTTCAGGTGCTGTACAACAGCAGGTTTCGCTTGTACAAAGTACAGTTGTCTGGTGGTCATCTGAGTTTTCAGGCGTGCTGTCTAAGGAGATGGCCCTTCAGAGGGGCTTGATAAAACAAAGATTAGAACTGGCACTAGCAAGTTGTTCTGGGCTGATATGGGGTTGGGGAGGGTAAAATCTGGACTAGAGAGCTCTGTAGACAGGATGGTGCCCTGCATATTTTATGCTGCAAAACCTTCTCTAGAGCTTGCCCTTCTTTCTTTTTGATGCTATTTGCTATAAGCCATGGAAAGGTGGTTTGATTCTGCGTTGCCTTGCTACCTTGACTCTTTGGTATGTGTGTCTTCTTCTCTGCTCTTTCTCTGTGTTGCATGCCTTAATGTGTCACACAGTCCAAGATAAAGCCGTAAAGTGGTTCTTACTGCCTCCTTGTTCGCTCTGTGTGATTGCTGTGCTGCATTCCTGTCATCTCACATCTGGTGCTCAGCCCCAGCTGCTCCAGCTGTCCTGCACTACCAGTCCAGGAGATGATGATTAGCGCTAGTGCCAGGTTTTTCAAGTGTATTTCTAGCCTTGCTGTGACAAGTCCGAAGCCATCTGGTGAAACATCAACCTCTTCATTTTGCATTTTTATTGATGTGGGACATATATCCTCTTCACACTAGTGGCTTTGAAGGCATAAGGGAGACAGGACTGACATTAATAAAGGGACATTTGGGAAGGTGCCTTGATTTGAAAGCTGGGATGTTTATGAAATTATTTTTCCTTATGAGAGGAGTGGGGACTGTGAGATAAAGTGGAGAGTGGATGGATCAGGTCATAGTAGCTAGAGAAGATGACGCTTCATTTGCTCTGGGAACTGAGAATCTGCTGGGCTGGGGTATGGCAGGCCAGATGGTTTTAAGCAGGTACTGGGACATTTGGGAAACTGCTNTCTGGGAACTGAGAATCTGCTGGGCTGGGGTATGGCAGCCAGATGGTTTTAAGCAGGTACTGGGACATTTGGGAAACTGCTTCAACTTCTAAAGGAGTGGAAGACACCTGCAAATTCTGTAAAACAGAATAGCTGGTGCTGGGCAAGCCA
>VYZS01065941.1:0-11048 GCA_013400695.1 Neodrepanis coruscans | reverse complement strand
TGTTTAAAAGGGTAAGATCCAGTAAAGTACACTCACTTAAGGGTGGTAGGGATAAGGGTACTTTACTGTGCTTGAGAAAACAATCCATTTTCCCACACAATAAGGCAAGGAACATCCAAGCAGACAGACAATTTAGGAGATGTAGAAGTTTTTCTAATTAACTCTAAGACTAATTTTAAAGTAGGTTCAAAACAATCATTCTATTGTTTACAGGAAGTAATAGTTTAACAGCTCCACCTTACAGCTTTGGCTCAGCATCGCTCTGTACAAATCATCAATTCAGCCCTATCACTTACAAGCCATCACTTGCCTTCTAATAAAATTAAAAATCATAACTGTGGTTTGACAAGTTCAGACTGCCAAATCTGAGAAAGATGTCACATCCCCATTGCTAAATAGCAGCAAGTTGAATGTACTTAATACTTCAGCATAAAAATCCCAGCGGTCAGACAGGTTCAGGGATTAATGTGTCCTGTGGAATTGTTAATCTAATGTTAAGGATACTCCTGATTCAAAGCAACCCTGATGGCAGGGCATTAAGAAATACTACAATAAAAGCAGCTTCTGTATTATGTAAACCAGGCTCTGGGAGAATGAGAAGCTGCCTGTCCCTGCTTTCAACCTTCCTGTCCTACCCAGGGATGGATGAGGTGCAGCAAACTGAACTGTTTTTATCCTCTGCAGCCTCATGTATTGTGTATTACATACATACACTGGGACATCCTGGATTAGTCCCCCCTTCCACAGGCTTAGTTTGTTTAACTGATAAACCTATACTCAGGTTCTTTCCTTTTAGAATCTTAAGTGAAAGTTTTCTAGACTTCTCATATTTTAGGATTAATTATTAACACATGACTCAGGACTTTCTATGACTGCATTAGCTTTAGGAATTAGCATTTCAGGTCACTGAAGTTACTTCTCCTTTTTCCCTAACCACTGCCTGCATCAGCCCTTCACCAGCAGTGAGTGACTTCATTCCCCATTCTTAAATCAGTGCTTTAACAAAACCTGGCAATCAAAAACTTATCTGGAGTAAAAGAACAAAAAAAAGGCTAAATTAGAAAAAATAAACTCAAAAGTCCAATTTCTTAAGAAAATTAAATTCACACTGAATTTAGATTAGCTTGCATTTACATCTGTCAGTGACACTGTGGGAGCTTGCATGAGCTCACAGAAAGATTTTCACATGTATATTCATATAGGTTCATTTTCATTACTCTTCCTCCCACCAAATGTTTCATATCTGTTTCCTACAGAAGTAAAATCATCACACAAAAGTCCTGCTGTGACTCTGCCTCAAGTCACCAACACTTCTTTTCTTGTCACTGTTCGAAATTCCTCAATTTGTTGTAGGATTTGACAACAAAACCTCATAATCTTTAAAACCAGCAGGATAATAAATATCTAATAGCCTTAACAGTCAATTTTTGCCAGAAAAAAACAGTAACACAATCCATAAAGAGCTAAGGCATATAGCACCATATTCCTGATAATTCCAGTTGGCATTTCACTAACCACCAAAGTATTACAATACAAACAATTAAGTTTACTTGACACCAATTATTTGGCCATCTAAATAAACATAAACCCTCACCACATCAATCTAAAGCCTTGAGCAAGTGTCACATGAGTGCCATTACACTCTTTGCAGGTTTCATATTCATGGCTCAGAACTTGCTCACGGTGAACATCAGCACAGTTCAAACTGCTGCAGGGAATGTCCAACCCCTGCAGTAAAACTCATCAGCTGTGACTGGCAGTGTAAACATTTACAGCAGGGCAAGGAGAAGCCAGGAAGGGTTTCTTAGACTGGAAAACATGAGAAAAAAGACATCTCAATCCCTGGAATTTATAAGGTGTCCAATGTATTTACTGCTGCCTCAGGCAGCTGCTCCCGAAACATTGGTTTAAGTTACCAGCAAGCAACCTACAGGGAATGGGGTGTGAAACTACCAAACAGGATAAAAAAAATCCATCCTAAATGTATATTATAGCCAACAGTGATAAATTTTAACACTGGATAGCACCCTGAAACAATTATTAACAGCTCCATCCTGATAAAAAAAATAAACAGAAGAGGAGAAAAGGCCCCAAATTATGTATGTCACACTCCGAATTATATTGGCTTTAAATCTGTAATGTCATCAAAGCAAACCAATATTTGGTTATCTAATCATTCATCTAGTGGCCTTTAGATGATAACCCTCAGTGTGAATATTTGGGGTCAGAGAAAGTCAAGCCTTTTCATCTACAACTTCCTACTCCTGTTAGGGAACAAGACTCTCTCACATAAATTCCCCCATTTTTTATATTCTTTTCTCCTAAGAACATCCAGAATAAAGGAGAGAATTACCTCAGAATGCATTGTAGCCTTAAGCAGAGAGGTACTTCCAAATTCTAGCAACCTTAAAACCAAGACTTAATCAAGAGCTTCAGTCTCCAACTCCTCAGCCAGAACAACATCAGCACCATCACAGTCCATGGTGCCTGTCAGCTGCACTCAAGTGCACTAAAGCATCACTGCCTAAATCTTGTTTAAATTAAAATGGCTGAACCCTTATCTCCTGAAACAAAGAGAATTGTGAATCACAGCCTTAAGAAATATTTGCCATTCTCTTCATACTAGATTAAAAATTATTATTTCTGAATAGGAATCCTTGCCTCATACCAATATTTCTCCATTCCTCTACTATAGGCTTGATCTAATAAAATAAGCACAACGAGGAAACAAAGTACACACAGTGCTAAAGCTACAAGAGAAAAGCTTTTCCTCAACTCAGACCCAGCACAAAGGCACTGAAGAATTGCCTCCTGACCTGTCATTTCTTACCTGTGCCCCTGAGGCTGCTATCCCCCTCCTGGAGGTAAAATGCACTCTTTGGCAAGAAATGAGGTTTTGCTACCCAGAACCACTGGTGCTTTCAGTGCTTTAATTCTTCTCCATCTTAGAATACTGCCACCCTTTAAAAACTAACTCATTAAACTCTTACTTGCTCATGTGCCTCAATTGTGTTATTCATCATCACTTCTATAGAAATTTACTGACATTTTGTAATCAAAGCTTCTTCATAGTTACACCCAAATAACAGATTGTCAATGTCGCTTGAATTTTAAATTCAAGGTTTTGAAGAGACACAATATAGAAAAACACACAATTTAACTGAATTCTTCAAGATATTACAAAGCATTTTGGAACTGTGTGCACAAACCAAAATAAAAAAAGGAGGAGGGAAGTTATTAATGAGGCATATTTTGGAACATATTCCCAAATAATCCAGAATTCAGTCCAGCCATGTTTATTATGTAAGTTCTGAAAACAGCCCACTGTTTCCAAAGTCACAGTAACCTCTTTGCAGGGGATAGCAATTACCCAGGTTGCTAAAGAAGCCAAAGCTGGAAATAATGAACACAAGAACTGCAGATGAACTCAGCACTGGTTTTAGTTACACAAACATGAGATCAGGTTTGCTGGATCAAACTGGACCCCCTACACTTCTTTCCACCTATCACTTCCTTTTTGTTACAATTTCTCTTTTGCAATACAGCTCTGGCTCCTCATTAGTGTTTGCCTAAACTTAGTCTTAATTGCCTGTAAACTCCAGCCTGGTGTCTTACAGGACACCAAGACACAACTTGATGAAAATGTGTAAACAGGCACCTTAACTGTGGATAGCAGGTTGCAAAATATGAGTGTCACAAGTTACAAACTGAGGGTATAGGAACAAATAATGGAGAACACCATAACTGCTCCCTCACTGAACCTGAAATGAAGAACTGCTACATGAACACAAAGGGTTTTTTTAAAAAAGTTTAAAAATGTAGAGTTTAAAGAATACAGAACAATTAAGAAATTGAGTTTGGCATCACTGGTGTCACTGTAAGATGAAGTTTTCCTTCCACCTCACTAAAGGATTGCTGCCAGTGTTCCAATGCTCCTACACAGGGAGACAACACTTACAAAGACACTTCTCAACAAGCACACTCTGGCTGCTGCTGAAGTCTCTCCTTCACAAAACTTGTAAAGAAATCAATAGTGCTGTAATTGGCTGTTGAGGGAATCCTCCCTCTCACACTGCTGAATAAGAAACTTCAAAGATTTCCTTCACAACCTCAATTTCAATACCACAATCATGTGTTCTAAAATATTAGAAAGGATTAATGTCTTGGAAATGTAACACCCGACTGCTTAAATATATGCTGAATTTTTTCCTGCTATGCAAAGATGAATAGGTTTGCAACACCCCGGGGATTTAATGTTTCTCTTTTAGGATACCCTTTCATGCCAGGTACACAGCAGCAGCACTGGTCCAGTCACATCCCTCATCCTAAAACAAGAGTGGTTTGTGGGAGGTTTTTTTAACAGAAGTATTCAAACAATTTTCTCAAAAGACCACTCTTTATGTAAAGAGTTCAGTATGAATTCCTTCACAGACCTCCCCTTGGTGCACCAAACACTAACACTGTACTGCACAAACCAACCCCACCCCTACCTGACAGAGAACCCACAGGAGTTTCCATTCACCTTTGTTATAAAATAGATATGACTTTTTAAAAGTTGAAGTATTTCTCTCTGCACTCAGAACACCAGTGAAGAAACACC
This sequence comes from Neodrepanis coruscans, assembly GCA_013400695.1. NCBI lineage: Eukaryota > Metazoa > Chordata > Aves > Passeriformes > Philepittidae > Neodrepanis > Neodrepanis coruscans. Next base: position 6,448 of record VYZS01065941.1, on the reverse strand, counting down.
CTTTTTCCTCCTGAAGTTATGCAAGAAGCCAAAAGCCTGAGCAGGGCTGGAAATGAGTATCATTGTTTCTAGATAACACAACCAGGTGACAGGATGATAACAAATTCTTCAAAGCTGATTAACCAGGACAACTGTCCAGGCAGTTAAATATGTTCACTTCATTGACACTTCCTCCCTGCAATGACATATCTAAGCCAGTTCTTTCCACTAACAAAAAGATTTGATTTGAAAACAGGTTGGCATGACAGGGAGAAACTTGACAGCTGATGAAAACAGACTCCTTTGTAGAATTCAGTAGCCATCATATTCCTCAGTTTTGTCTGCCCAAATGCACAACAGATCTAACTCCCATCCTATTTTGAGCCCATCTGAGTTTTAGGTCTTTTTAGAGCAGAACTTTTGCTTTTACGCAGAGAAAATCTGGATAAAGATAATTTCCAGCTCCAAATGTTTTTGGCTCAGAGCCCAGAGCCCTTGTTGCTGAGGTGAAACAGTCTCAGCTGAAGAAAACGAAAACAGAAATAGAGTGAAAGAAGAGATCTTTACCAACAGCTACTGTTGGCTTCCCTTTGAAGTGATCTTGACTGTTGTAGTACATTTCATCTCCTCACCTCCTACTTTGTTCATTCTATTATTTAGACCCAGCAGTAAGATTATGTAAACAACTGCAAGCACAGAAGTGAAGGATAAATTATATTTTCATATATTTCACCTTGACAACCTGTTGCCTTTCAGATACTCGAGCCAAAAAAACAATGTTTACAAGTCTCCAACTACCTATTACTTGTCTGCTGATGGATGTCATTGACTATCTTTGTACCTAAATCCCTTCCTCTGCTGAAAGCTGTTAGTTTTGCCATTATTTTCATCCTCTACATTAAGCCAAACACTACTTCCAATACATCTTTTTGAGGCTGAAGGGCACAACTTCTGCATTTTGCTGAGATACCCACCACCTCCATTTCACAAATGCTGGAATATTGTTTCTAATGAGTAATTGGCACAAGATTATTTTGAAAAAAGCTTCACAATTAGTAAAAAAGATTCAGAACTGCCCATGTCCAGCTACAGACCTCGAGTCTCCATCTCCCTGGGGGAGGGCATATTGAAAGAGGTGAAGAGTATCTGCTCTCCCAGGGCTGTGTAAGCTTCTTGCTGAATACTTATCACAACATTATATAATAATAAATACAACAAAACTTTCAAATCCTACTGCTAACTAACCCTCACCTCCTTTCCTGAGAATTACTAGGAAAATTTTCCTGTTACTGAGTACTGCCTAGAAATGGAGTTTTATTTTATTTATTTCCACACAGTCCTTGCATAACTTCAGTCCCAATACTGACTGATTGCACAGCAGCTGATACCCCTTAACAGGAAGGAAGTGTCTATGCTGTAAACTTCTGAGCAAACATTGCATCAAGGCCTAGGAATTTACATGACCCACTAATTGAGTTCTGGAACTGCAAATTAATTGCTGTAAAGATCTTAAAATATTGCTGCAGCAGCTTGTTTTACCCCTCCTGAAATAACACCCATCATCTCCTTCAAATCTCTGGTTCAACCAGAAAAGCCATTCCCCTTCCCATTAGGAAATGGGAACCCATTAGGTGTGGATCTAACAACTGGCTTGATCTGAATCAGCCCAGATCACTTCCCATCCTGCTTGGGAGACCAAGAAGGGCACTGATCCAGTTTTACTGATCTTAGACAGATGTTACCACATCAGGTTTTATGAAAGCCTTCTGACATTCTTCTCTTAATTTTTGAGCTGGAATTTTCCAGTGCTGAGGGTGCAACATTAACAAAATACTAATATTTTTGACATTTCCCACACTCCTTACCAAGCTCAGCACAACTGACAGTCAGGTACATGCACAGGACTATTAACAAACAGATCCCAGTTCAGTAACTGGTTCTCTAGAGATCCATTATGCTGAACTCTACACAAACTGCACATTTTATACACCAACAACCACACCAAAAGTCATTAAAGCACCTGGTTTATCCACAGGCATTAGGCCAGATGACTTTGTTCCCATCAATGTATGAGACACAGGTAACACCCTCTTCCTTGCCACTCAGCTTCTAAGATTAGAAAGGTAAACCAACACTGTCTGCACAAAGAATAATTTGTTTCTCCAACACCTTCACAAAATACATTCACACCCATAGAAGTGACTTGCTTGAAAAAAGTTGCTAAATACTAAATAAATTCCACAGCTACTTTTGCAATAACCCTATTCTCGTTAGATTTAGTGCAAATTTTAACAGTTAGTGGGAACAGCCTCTTCTATTCTTGAAATGAGGATCAGGTGAAAGCAAGTGATGAGAAAGCCTTAATCATTCACATTTTTAACCAGATTTAGACCTTAACCATAGCTACAATTTCACTTCTTCATCTGACTTGGGTTTTTTTGATGGATTTCATTCCAATTGACTAAACAGAGTTTTAAAACGTTTATACCAATTCTTGGCATTTGTACTTTCGCTATGCACTTTTGGTCCAGAAACCGACTATGGAAAAACATACTGGCTTGGAAAATATCCCAAAAGCCAACTTCCAGGTGACCCTGCACAAGCCTTACCTGCATCATGGTGACCACATGGCAGGGGTTCAGGAGGTAAATGACAGTCCTGGTGGCAAACTTGAACCCCACCTCCAGCCCAAAGACGAGGCAGAGCAGCACCAGCAGCACGTTCTTGCCCAAGCTCTCCCGCTTCGTCTGGGGCTGCTGCAGCAGATTCTCCAGCTCCCTGCCGTGCAGCTGCCGGAGCTTCCCCAGGGACACGAGGATCTCCACGATGCCCACAGTGAGGAACACCAAACTCTCCAGCAAGCGCTGCTGCCCAGAGAGAAAGGCGGCGCATTCGGGCCCCCCATTGCCGGCAAAGCTGGGGTCCACCCCCCCGTACAGCCAGTCCAGGAGGTTGTGGAGGCTGTAGCGAGACATGGCGGGACGGCGCCTCTTCTCCGGGAACAGGTAGGAGCAAGACGGAATCAAAGCCGAAATGACGAAACATGAAACGCCCAGACGTTCCCTTTGCAGTCCTTCCTTCCCAGGCTCCAGGACGGGGCAGCTCCGCCCCGGGCAAGGACAACTCTTCACCTTCCCTTCCGATGGCCGGAGGGGTCCCGCTGGCTGCAGCCTGCGGGAAGGGAGAGGCCGCAGCTGCTCAGAGCCCGTGAGCCCCGGACCCCCGGCACCCTCCCCTCCTCCTCCTCGTCCCCTTCCCGCCCCGCTCCACCGCCGCCCCTCTCCCCTTCCCTCGGGCTGCCGTGAGGGCTGCCCTCACCCGCACCCTATGACCGGCCCCTCCCTCCGCCCCGCATCCCCCGGTACCTCGGCGGGCGGGTGTCAGGGAGCGGCAGNAACCCGGAGCTCCAGCCCAGCCCCGGGCCGGGCGAGGGAAGGTACGTGCAGCCAGGTGTGCCCGGTACCATTCACAGGTGCCTCCAGACAGGTGTTTCTTGTGCCCTATGCGGAGTTCAGGTCTCTCTTGTCTGTGATTTACTGCCGTGTGTGCCAGACCGAGCCCTGTGCAGCAGAGGCCAGGTTTGGTTCCTGGTTTGTGGCTTTGGGAAGCACTGGTTCTGCAAATACGTAGCTTTGTGCCTGAAAGGCAAAGGTCCATGGGGACCTAGGTAGAGTAGTGGGATAAGGGGATGTTGTCGAGGCAATTGGAGCCATGGACATCCCCTGAGAGCTGTCCAGTCCTACAGATTTTGTTTCACGTAACCTGCACACAGCACTTTGCTCTCCCCATCCTGACCATTACAACAGCGCTGCCCCTCTCCACAGGAAAATACTAGGATAGCACTGTTGCCAGTCAAACTGTTGAGCCTGCTCACAAATAAGTTTGAAAAGACCAGTCACGTATCAATACTGGCTGAGTCAAAGTGTTTTTCATATAGACAGAGGGACTGCAAAACCTGGTCTGTAAAGCTGGAAGCAGTATGTGAATGCCATTCTGCTGTGCAAGAAATTATTTTTGGGAGGGGGGGGAAAGAAGGTGCCCCACCAGGCTTTTCCAAGGTCTTCAAGGGCTTCTATCCACAATTACAGCTTGAGAAGAATTCTACAGAATACTGTTTTCTCAGTCGCTGCTGATTCATTAAAACACCTGCTGTTGATCTGAACCTGCAGCACAAACCTCCTGCAAATGCCTTGCCCTAACTGAACACACCCCCCCCCCGTAACACACACCCACTGCACCAACGTGCCTCACAGCCTGAATACTCAAAACAAGCAACTCAGCACTAACATCAGTGTTTGGCAGTTCTCTTCATAGTCCTCACAAAGATAAGCACAGAGTATTTTCCCTTGGATTATCTGCTGGCATGAGCAACCTGGAACAGATCTGTCCCTTTCTACTCCCTCATTCACATACGAGAGGACATTCTGCTGCTAGAAGCAATCCCAGGCATTTCTATACCTTGTTTTGGCATTTCATTCGGTCTCTCCCCTTTGGCAGTGCCTGTGATCTGTTTCTCAGACTTCTTTCCTGAACTTTTCTTTGGGGATGTGAAAAACCCTTCCATTAGAACAGCAATATGTTGCCAGGTGTTGGTATCTCGGATATCGCGATTTCTTTAGAATATGGCCTAGTCACAAGAATATGAGGGCGGGTGGTTTGGGGTTGTTGAGGGTTTTTTTTAGAAACTGCCAGTGAAGAATAACTGGATAAGAATGTGAAAGTGGGCAGCATTTTACTCACAAAAAGAGCATTTGCAAAATGAGAGCTTGTTGTCCATAGAAGAGGAAGGAAAGAGAACAGCTAAATAAAAGCAGATGTCATGAAAGCTAAACACTTAAGCAATCAATAGTTAAGACCTCATAGGAAGGAAGTCTAAAGAAATTAGCTGAGAAAAGGAATGACGCTATAGAAAATAATTAAAAGGGCACATTTATCCCAATTGTGAGTAGGATAGAAATACCAGTAAGCTTAGTTTGACCACATCATAAGGTCTCTGCTGACCTTAAGCACATGAAGAATACACAAAGGAAGGCAGGTCAAATTTCTAAGAATAAGAAAGAAAGAGTAAAAAAGGTATTGCTGCAGCTGAACTGTCAAGAGCTATCTTTACACATACTTGTATTAAGAAAGAGATAGAGAAATTATTAATCCTTTACTCAGAGTAGAAAATATATCAATAAATTATAAAGAAAACTGAAGGGATTGGTGCCTCTGTTGTATCAGACTCACAAAAAAGATCATGCACAAGCAGATAATTAGGATTATGTGGTGACATTGAGAACAACATTATCTCAGCCCAGAGTGGGTAAAGAACAGATAAGAAGCACTCAGATGAACTGAATGTTTTCAAATAGTTTGCATGTAGTGAACATGATCAAAAGACAGTTGAATCAGAAGAATGACTGAATTAAGAAGGTGAATGAGATGCTGAAAAAAAAAACAGAATAGGCAGCTGTAAATTGCTGTTATCAAAGAAGAGTTGGAAGCAGAAAAATACAGCTCAATTTAAGTGTAAGTAACTTAAATCTATGGAAAAATCCTGGGACAATAAATAACCTCAGAAACTATTATTAGGACCTAGATGATAACCAGGGGACAACAGCAGTCAACATGGATCTGTCAAAAATAAATCACACCCGATAACTTGATGTTCTCCTCCAGTAGGGGACAGGCCTTATGGATAGGACAGAGCCTGTTGTCAGTTTGATTATGTTTGTGACACTTGCATGGTATTTTCATTAAAAAGTTAGAGAAATACAATCTGTATTTGAATAAGGTCTGTACAAAACTGACTGCATAGCAAGCAGTAGTTGATAGCACGCAGTAATTCACTGTCAGAAGGAAAGGATATATTGCGAGTTTTTCCTAGAGCCTCACTTCAGTCTGCGTCTTTTTGTTATTAACAATGTAAATAACAGAACAGAGAACATACTTGTTCATTTTGCAGGTTATGCATAGCTGAGGGGGACACCCAGAATTCCATTTCTAAACATTTTTGACCATTCAGAAACATGCTTTAAAATCAACAATAAAGAAGACATTCAGTAAGATCAAGGTGCATCATAGTTCAGCACCTTATACTGGTCTAAGCCACCTGGTATAAATCATCACTGTGTTTCCTCTTCCCTTGCTACTCATTGTTCTGTCACACTGTCTTATGCCAGCATAAGTTTTTCTGGGGCTCTGTGGTTGACTGTACGAGGAAGCTGATTAACATTACAATTATAATGCCAGAGGCAGGTGTAACCTGGAGCACTTTGTTATTTATTTGATCTTACTTTGGGTCCTGAAGGAGGAGGTGGCCTGCTGATTTCTTGTCTTGCTGTGATTTTCCACTCATTAGAACGAAGGAACATAGTTGGTAGAGAACTGAACATCCTGGTACAGTTGATATTTCTCTGCACCAGCACAATATTGATAATTTATTTTCAGGTTGTGATACAATACAAGTCCAAAAGATATGGTTCTT
>VYZS01065934.1:0-15010 GCA_013400695.1 Neodrepanis coruscans | reverse complement strand
ACTTTTCATACAATCAACACTCAGAATGACAAGTGCGTTAAGTCTGCAACTACAGCAGACTTTAGCAAGGTGACTGAATTGCCTTCTGGAGATACCTCTGTTATCAGTGACCACAGAGAGAACATATACAGTCCAGACTCCAAACATGGGCAATCACCCAAGAGAAAAGATAGACTACAGAAATACTACCCATGATTCTGTCTCTTGGCCAGAAGTTATTACTGAAGTATCACCCAGTAACCTTTGGGCTACCTGATTTTTAAAATGCAAAATGAGGTACAAGAAAAGTGAAGAATAAGGTTTCAACACCTCCATATTCTTCTCTTTTAAAGCCATTGGGACACTTCTTGTGAGGAAGTCAAAGCAATGTCCTCTTCTGGGTAGGCTTCTCCTACCATTCAAAAGTCTTTCTTTTTCCAGAAATGAGGAAGGGATTTTTTTCTCATATTGACTAAACTGAGACGAGGCATAAAAATGCAAAAGGCCCTGACTTCCACTGTCTAAGAAAAAAACATAGTTACTGAACTTGATAATTCTTTTAATGAACTCTACAGAATATTCTAAGTTGTATACAAGCAAAGCATAACACACTGCCACATTTAAAAATGAGGCAATGTACACATATTTGGTAAAGAAAATGCCTAACGGGGAGAGAGGTTTGACAGTATTTTCAGAAAAAGGCAGAATTCATTGTAGACTTCAGAGGGCAGAGAATCAAAAAAAGAAAGATTTCTAGACAGAGCTAGATAAGGGAAGATGACAGGGCATGGTGAGGGATATCTCCCATACATTTTGTCATTGGCAGAAGGCAGCCTTGCTGGCAGCTATGGAAACAAGTAACTGGGATATGTCAGTGATGGTTCAGCTTGCTTTTTATTCCAGTGTAAAAAAAAATAAATATGAAAAGAGATGTAATTCAGAATAGTAAGTGGCAAATCCCAAATATTTGAGAGAATTAGAACAGAAAACCCAAAGGAAATCCAAAAAGAACTTTGGAAATTCTGAACTTTTCAGGTCAAATTACACTGTGGAAACTGTGTAGTTATAGCTGCAAACAGAAATTTGACTTTCAAAATGGGAATGGAAATTTAACCTGTCTAATTAACTGTGTTCGTATGCTTCCCTATCTTCCACAATAACTCAACTTGAGCAGTTCTGTAAAGTCTTGTGATTCAGCTGGACTACTGGGCAGTTTAGAATTAATTCTTTATTTGTACAGGACAGTTCAACTAGCACTATGCAGTTCACTCAGCCAATGCTGTATCAAGCTTTCTGATGCAGAAAGACAAATTGGCAATCAGAAGATAGAAGGTGAATTCATATGTCAACGTTCATGGTATTTCAAATCTACAGATAGGTTAGGACAGCTTTTAGCAAAAATCAGCTCTTGCAAAAAGCTTTCATGATGAACAGGTTTGATAAAAAATTAAACCAAATTTTGCTGCTACACCTGAGATCTCAGCAGCATCAACTCAGCTGATGAATTATTTCCATTTATTATTGGGAAACAGTACAGAGACAATTACTATTCTTCTCCTGCTTAGGTTAGTTGAAGACTTCCTTTCTTTCCAGAGGAACAGCCTCTGCATCAGGAAATGCACTCTCCATCTTCCTCTCAAAACTATTCCATCAAAAGGTAAGGTCTTCCCTGCCTTTCCTTGGTAAACTGTCTGTGTATGTCCTACATACAAACCTATCCACTACAGTATCATTAATCATATTTTGCAGAAGTGGAAAACTAAGATCTAAATGTTAAATGACTTACCCAAAGTCAGTGGCACAGATAGGAGGATAATGCTACCTAGTTGTTATCAGACAGTTCACATTGTAAGAGCTAAAACACCACCCAAAGCATATCTCTGTCATTTTTTCAGTTTATGGATGCCTTGCCTTGACATCGCCCAAGATACCAGTAACAGAAATGCAATGGGCCCTCAGGTCTCCCAGGCTCCTATACAGAAACTGTCCCCTACACTTTATTACTGCTGTTCCTTTTCAGCTCCCATTTCTGTATGTAAATTGTTATCTTCTTACCTTCTCCCTCATTGCCCACTTCTTCATGTAATACATCATAATGCAGCTCCCTCATACTGGAAAAAATGCGGAGAGCTGTGAAGGGACAGACAACACTGTCAGACTCTGGTGGTGTAAAAATCATATAAATATAGTCCTTGAAGTTCACAAAATAACAACATTCTTGCAATTTTATCTCTCAGCAAGCCTCCCTACACCATCAAATGAAATACATATTTTCCAGTCTAGTTACTTCACTTCTGCATGCAGATTTTGTCTCAAGCCACCAAAGCAAATGTTTGTGCTGAGTGACACAGTGAGCATTGCCAGTCCCAAAGGTCTCGCTCAGTGCTTTTGGGGACATATGCAATTGTGGTCTGGGCTGAAATGTATGGAAAATGGTGACTTTGATCCATGCTGTAAAGAACACCAAGGAAAGGACACGCTAACTGATAAGAGAAATAAAGCTGTAAAGTGGTTTTATAAGAACAAGGGACTGTGAGATTATTTTCCAAACAAATAGCACACTGACACATTAGTCGTTGTGTTAGAAATTTGTAATATTTGAAACCTGCCTGCACAAGAACTTTCACACTTATCTGCTATCAGTGACATTACACTTAATTTTATTTGAATGTCAGTAAGTATTCAAGGACACAGCTCTGCTCTGTTAAAAATGCTTTTAATCCAAGCACAGTAGCAGCAAGTTACCAGACAAAGGGACACTGTGTTAAAGGCTGCCTGACAGAGATTACTTATTCAAATTGATTACATGGAAAGGACAGTAGCACTGCAACACTTCTACCCCATACTCCCTGGGGAAGAAAAAAAGCCAAAAGTCATATCGGGGTTTTCATCAGTTCTCACTGCACAGGGTAGGCAGGAAAAATGTAATATAATATAAAGAAATAAGGTTTGGCCTTACAGAGTAGTGCACCTTAATGGTTTGCTTGGTCAGGGCAAGCACATTCTATCTTAGTTTTGAGTAATAAGCAGTACATAAAATGCCTCTCACTCAAAATGAGTTGAGGCCATGATTTGAGTCAAAACCAGAAAGTAGTCATTACTATAGATCATCAAGAGGCAGGAATGTCTGCAGGGGTTGGAGAGTTTATGCTTTCATCAAAGACCCAAAACACCTTTCATTTCCATGTACTTCAGTGAAATTTTGGGTTGTACAGCATGTTAGGATTGCACAGCCGTAACATTTGTGAGTAAATCTCTCTGTGACATTCTTATGTGAAATGGCACAGAGGAATTAGGGTAGAAATAAGGTAAAATTAACTAATTCCACCTCATTGATTCAACCTTAATGTTATTAACTGAAGAAATAAACCGATGAGTGAAATATAATAAACACCGCTGGGAAAAGCACGATGCACACATTCCCACTTCTGCTACTTGCTTCAAAGCAGGCAGAGTGCAGTCCCCGATTAATTCGCGTTAAGTGATTACAAAGGACGTGTTCTGTGTTCGGCCCTATCCAACCGCCCCGCCATCCGAGGAAGCCGAGGAAGCTCCTGTCCCAGCAATCCCGGAGGTCCCGGTTGGGAGCCGGCGGGCGGCGCGCGCCCTCTGCCGGGGAGTGCCGCTCATCCCTCGGGAACGGGAGCCTGGGAGAGCCCCTGGAGGGACGGCACAACAGCCGCCAGGAGGGATGGCCCTTCCTCTGGCAGGCAGGAGAGACAGGATCGATCGATTGATCGATCGATATCGCTGAAAAGAAAGGCAGGCTGCCTTCAGGCACAGGAACACTTATTCCAGGTCTGTGTTCAGGGAACCACCCAAAGATCTCCTACCCTTCATTGGCTGTAAATCTCACACGTCAAGAAATTTCAGATTTCCCAAGCAATCCTATTTCCCCCTTATTGGGGGTGTGTGTGTGTGTGTGTGTGTGTGGAATGTATCCATGTCCTATGTATTTATTATTATTTCTCCATCTTTGTATTTGCTGTCTTGCGGTTTTTTTCCATTTTCAAAACCAAAACCGAGGCAATAGTACTCTTCAGGTAAGATTCTATTTCTCATGTCTTTCTCTCCATGTATCTCAAGAATTCATGATCTGCACAGTGTAAACAGTTTCTCATTAAATGCATAAAATGACAAAAATTCCCATTACACAATTGGTTCAAAAAGCAGGAGTCTGTCCTAGTAATGTCTGGCAACATCTCTTTTCATATAAATGTTTGCAATGTGCATGTGCAAGATGGAGTATCACAATGAAATGTTTCTGATTTTCCTCAACAATTGTACATCAGCTGTATTGTGCAGCAGTGCCTGCACAGGGATTATGCCTTGTAAGCTTTTCCATTATTATCTGAGCAGCCTTAGTCCCTGGCATGGGTGTTTGAACATTCTGTGGCCAATACAAAGAACTGGGTAACAGTGGATGCAGGACTCGATTTAATAATCAAAGAATTATATGATCTTGACCCAGCCCTGAAAACAGCTAAAAAACTTTTCCAAAAGTAGCCTAGCCAAGGATGTATCCTCACAGTATAAATTCCATAAAGGCTTTTATGAGTTCAGTCACTGTCTTCTATATACAAATGTGATGCAGATCTTCATAATAAAATACACTGATGTTTTTATATAGAATAGTAGTGCTATCATTTTCAGTCAGGTAACTCACCTAGGAAAACAGGGTGAACACGTGACAGTGCATATTAGGGGAGAAGTGTGGGATGACAACAGAAGACTCAGAATACCACAGAATCATATTTAGAATGGAAAAAAACTCTAAGATCATCAGTTTCAACTGTTAACTCATCACTGCCAAGGCCACCACGTAAAAATGTCCCTAAGTGCCACATCTACCCTGGGCAGACTGTTCCAACACTTGACAACCCTTTCAGGGAAGAATTGTTTTCTAATATCCAGTCTAAGCCTTCTCTGGCCATTTGTGGTCATTTCCTCTTTTGGAATAAAAGCAGTTAGCCATGGATCCCAAAAGTATGCACTGATTTACAAAAATTACAAAAAAAGCATCACCAAATCCACCTTTTCTTCAGGAAAAAACTTTTCCAAGTTATTACTGATACATTCCCACCGAGGGTTATGGTACTGCAATAACACAAATCTGCCTTTTAAATCAAAATGCCTTTTACTGTGGTTTTTAAATGTAATTCACTTTTTTGACAGATCTCTCACTGGTCATTGGAAGACATGGAACTCTACATATAATAACCATGAACAGCTAAGTAAGTTTTTGGAATATATTTTGACAATTTAAAATTTTAAACACTTCTCTGAGCCAAACAGTTTGTACCATTTGGGGTTTGCCAGGCGTTTGGGATACTTTTTTTTATTTCCATAGCCATCCTCTGTTCAGTACATGTCTCTATTTTCCCTTCCTCACTGAGTAAAACTCTGACCATGGAAGTATCTGTTGCCCTAAGTGTGCCAGCCTGTGCCCATTGCTCTCTGTTGCTTTTTACTGCAAGTTTTACTGCAGAGTTACTTTTGCTATAGCTTGGATCTCTGTATTTCCATACAGTGATTAAACAACACCTGGCAGCCCCCAAGGTTCTATATTTGGTCACCTAATGATAACTTCCATTGATACTCTAACTTTAGCACAGGTATATTCTTTTACCAGTGTGTTATGGAATTAACACTCTGCCTCATTATTTTTAGGTGGCATTGAGATTTTCTTGACAAGCATTACCTCAGGAGTCCTATGTGTCAGTGTTATTTCTCTGATAATTAAAGGTGGCCCTACAAAACATTACACAAAAGCAGGGAAGGGCTTCAATGCTTAAATGATGAAACTGAGTGAGGTGATACATTGTGCTGGAAGCTGATGGCTGTCAACAACTGTTTTCACCTGCTGGAAATCCCAAATGCACAAGAGGTAGACAAGTATCTAAGACATTCAGTTATTCTAAATAAGAGAACTATTACCTTTTTTTAATAAGAAAAAAACACAACTAACCAAAACCCCTCACAACTCAAAACATGAAACCATTGCCCATGACTGCATCATATGAAAGTCCTGGATAGAAGACCCCAGGCAGCAGCCAAGCTCCAAGCAGTGGGACCGGGGGAAGAATCAGGAGAGTAAAAGCTGGAAAACTCATGAGTTGAGATAAAGGCAAAAGCCATGCACACAAGCAAAGCAAAACAAGGAATTAATTCACTACTTCCCATGGGTAGGCAGATGCTCAGCCACCTCCAGGAGAGCAGGGCCCCATCACGGCATGGTTTCCTGGGAAGACAAACACCATTAGTCCAAACATCCCCCACTTCTTCCTCCTTCTCCCCACTTTATGTACTGAGCATGATGCCATATGGTTTGCAGTATCCCTTTGTTCAGCTTGGGTTACCTGTCCTGGCTCTGCCTCCTTCCAACTTTGTAAATAGAATGCATAACAGAAAACTTTTCTTATCATAATGGAATAAAAATGTCAGATTCAATCCCAGGAAACAAACCAGACAAAACTACATCCTGAAATGATGAAACAAGTAAGTTGTAAGTATTTTATTTTGCCTGTAATGCGGTGTAAGAAATATTCTCCCCTAGAGCAAGAGATGATGTTACTTCCAGTAACAGAGGCAAGATAAGAAGATAGATACTGATAAAAAAATTATACACCATCTGTGAAAATGCAGCTGACATGACAGCAAATGCAGTAATAATGACTCAGTCACATGCAAGGACTATAAAGAGAAATCATGTAAAAGCCAGGAGATTAATTATATTCACCACCAAAATCAGATGCAGAGAAACCAACTAAGGAAAAAGGTAAAATCAGAGGGTCCCGAGTTATGCTGATCCATGTACACACATGAATGTGGCTTCTGTTTCTCCTCTAGGCAGGGGTAGCATCAGAACATCTTAACCATGTCACTAGATGGACATCAAATTTTCATCAATAGGCACCATTGATCAGGCACCCTCCTCTAAAAGCAAACTGATACTTTGTGAAATATTAATTATGAAGGTCTTGATTTTTCAACGGTCATTCAGCAAGGAAAAAGGGGTTTGTAGCTTGGACACATCTGTTCCAACCACCATCACATGATGGATTTTCTTATAATTAGATTTATACACTCTTTATATTAAGTGGGCTTTGTGTGAGCCAACCACTGACCTTTGACTTTTGAGACACAGGCCATCCATCGTTACTCACTGCATACACTCCTGAGCCCCCTGTCCAGCAACCTGACAACAAATTAAAGGACTATCATAGTTGCCACTTTTGAAGCACAGCTGCAGCTTCACATTAAGTTGCAAATTTTTAAGGTGGCAACCTAAAATTACGATGGGCAGCTCTCACAGAGCCTTGCTTTCTTCTCGTGACTCTGCAGCTGACTAAGTCAAATTAAGCACCAAGGACAGTTTGATGCAAACACGAACGAGATCAAACAGCTGCTCTCTAACAGGAACACCTCACACATTAGACTTCTCCATGACACATCAAAGCTCTGGGAACAGAAAAGTTTTTAAATCTTTATGCAATTTGACCCAGCCACACCTGCAACAAATGAGTCTGCAGAGAAGAGAAAACCTAAGAATAGCAGCTCAAGTTTTTACTGGTACACAGACCTGGAAGTGCTTTCACGAAGAGATAGAATCTGCTGATGTTGTCATGCATTAACTCTCCCTTGTAGCTTTGACGGGTGTTCCCCGTTTGTGTAGAAGGAGCAAACTTCCCGCACACGGCCAGAACGTGTGATCTTTTCATCGGACTGCTCCTTTTATGCTCAGGAGCCTATAGTCAATGACAGAGATGAAACTGCTCATTAACTGATGATGTTCATGCCTCAACTAATGAAGGAGACAAAACTCCAAAGGCAACCTGTCATGATAAAACCTTTTTTAATGTGAAAATTACTTTATCTGGTAAACCAAATATGGGAAAGGGTGTGTCAGGAGCCCAAACTGTCTATAAAAGATTAAAGATGACTGGACCTCAGATAGCTGCTCTTTTCTCTCTGCTACATCTGGGAAACAACTACCTGGGAATGGTCTCAATTATTCCAACATCCACCTGATGGACAAAGTGGTGCCAGAGAACTGATGCAGGTTTTCGGCTGGCATAGTTTCACTGGACTAAACGTTTCATCAGGAGGCAGAACTTCTGTATTTCGCTGTTTATATGCGTATATACACAATTTACTTGAAACCTAGAAGGCCCCAAATATTTCAATGACATCTGAAGTTTGCCAAACGTTAAAAACCGCGATAAAAGGCCTCGAACGAAGAGTTAAATTCCTTCTATGTAACTCCATCTGTGAAGGTACCAGCTGCACGCACAGGGCTCAGGAAGGGAAAGGGAAGCTCCGGAAGAACCCAGTCCTCCATCGAGCCGTGAGAGCGGCCGTGCTCCATCGCACACGGGGCGCTACAACAGGCACGGGGTATCCGTGTCACCGCGTCACTCTGCCGGGCAATCCCTACGCCCTGGGCGGAGGTCACCACCAGCATTGCTCTCTACACGACATATGACAGCCGCTTTCTCTGCTGTGTCACCGCCAGAACAGCCCCGGCCAATTGCACCCACACCACCAACCAACCCCGCCCCCGGCGGCACCGANCCGCCGCCGGCCGCGCCGCTGTCAGCCGCGCTCTCGGGGCCCTTCCCCGGCGGCCGCGTGGTGCGGCTGCACCCGGTCGTGCTCGCCTCCATCGTGGACAGCTTCGAGCGGCGCAACGAGGGCGCGGCGCGGGTCATCGGGACCCTGCTGGGTAAGAGCCGCTGCCCCGGCCCGCCCGCTGCGGCCGGAGGGGCGAGCACCCCTTGACCCGCTGCCCTCCCTCCCGCAGGCACCGTGGACAAACACTCGGTGGAGGTCACCAACTGCTTCTCCGTCCCGCACAACGAGTCCGAGGATGAGGTACGGATGATGATGAGGAGCGGCGGCTGCGGGCGGAGGGTTCCTCGGGCGGGACCCTCCGCCCCGGGTTAGACATCCCGGTAAGGAGCTCAGCCGGCCCTCTCCCTTTCTCAGGTGGCAGTCGATATGGAATTTGCCAAGAACATGTATGAGCTGCACAAGAAGGTGTCTCCCAGCGAGATCATCTTGGGCTGGTAAGTTTTCCTTGTGCAAGAACATGCAAACAGTTGTGTTGGTCCTTTAAAACTACTTGAAATACATAATTCACAGGCGGAGAAGCAGAAGCACTAATGCTTGTGACAGTAAGATCTTGCAACTCATGTACTACGGTCAGTAGTAAAGCTCCTGCAACTCATAAAAGGAAGAGACAGCATGGAGACTTAGAGGGTTTGTTTTTGTTGGTGTCTAGCAAGGTATCACAGAGGAGTGATGAGTTAGAAAATGCTCTCACAGCTTTGTTAGAGGAACTTGCCACCTCTAATTCAGCCTGTCCTGTGGAAGTGAACTGGTTAGAAAGAAGGGAGAACACAAAGAGTAGATTCAAGTACCAAAGGCATCAGCAGGAATCACTGATACCAGTTTGAGTGCATAGTTCTCTGCTGAAAAAAGATGGAAGTACTTGTGTGTGGGATGCAAAGCAAGATCAGTACAGTGTTACGAGAACAGAGTGTGTCTGAGTGTACTCGCAGTGTGTTTATTAGTCTGCACGCTTCTCTGATCCTACAAAATAGTTTTGTTCTGTGCCTGTGGAGCAAACTGCCTCAATAACCTTTTTATGACACAGCAAGTGCAGTTCCAATGACAGGACTTTCCCTGTGGATGTGAGACACTAATTGCAGAGCAGTTAAAGGAGCTGGATTAACAAGTTATACCTCCTGCACAGAGATGTTTCGTTTGTGGAAGTCAGTTTGTCTGATTTGTACAGAAATAAAGAGTTGGTCCAGAACATAGTGACAGATAACTGAATACTGGGTGTCTGATCACAGCTGTATTGACGTTTTTATGGCTGGCCCTATAACACTGGCCCTGTGCATGTTTTGGGCATGGCTGTGATTCCTACAATTCTAGAACATGTGGCCATAAAACTCTCAAATCTTTGGAGAAAACACTTGCTGCAGCTCAGAGTTTGGAAACCAGTGGTTTATGATACAAACCTGTTAAATACCAACAGTAGGAAACACTGGGCACTTGAAGGTTGGAGGAATGGCTGCTCAACCTGTGTTCTTTTGAAGGTATGCAACAGGCCATGACATCACGGAGCACTCGGTGCTGATCCATGAGTATTACAGCCGGGAAGCGCACAATCCCATCCACCTCACCGTGGACACCAGTCTCCAGAACTCACGCATGAGCATCAAAGCCTATGTCAGGTATTCTGGGAGGGGAGTACCTGAATTCCTGAGAGACACCCCATCAGGGTGACCAGAAAGGTGCTGGGCTGCAGTGTCCCCATTCTGGACAATGCTGTGCAGTAGCTCAAACACAGTGGTGAGCCAGGGATCATGGCTTACTTCTCACTGGAATGTCTTAACCTTTGTGTGGGGGTTGAAAGACCCAGTCTTTCATAAGCTGGTACCTCATTGGGGTGGGGAATTGTGACTTAATTAGCAGTGTTATGAACACTTTTGGGATATTTCACAGGATTCACAAGCTGGCAGTAGTGTCACTAAGTTCCATCACACTGACTGAACACTTGCCTGTAGCCATTGAGTTTGTTGCTCAGCAGTTTATTTAGACAAGTTGGAGGATGAGTGTGGTTAAAACATAACCGAAACAGCTGCTTCTTGATGAATGTTTCTTCCCCTTAACCCATTCGTTTTTGTCAATTAACAATGAAGATTAAATATTGAGAAATTAAAGTTTTGCATCTCACTGAATTCTTCCCAGTGTTGGGTGAAGAGCTCTCCTCTGTAAGAAAAAAAACTCAAGCTTTTCTTAGTACAGAAGGCACTGGTTTTGACTGTGCATCTTCAAAAAAGGACATCTTACTTAAAGCATAAATGGACTTCAAATACTCTGAATAATAAGATTAATAAAGGTGTTGAGAGTGCTTTGTACTTTGCCATATTTGTTTGTTCCTTCAGTGATTTCTCAAGGCACGGAGTATTTAAGGATAGAAGAATGCCTGCTGTATAAGCAGGAACTAAGTATGATAGTACTTAGGTCTTTATGCATTCATTCTGACAAGCATCAGATCAGCTGGGAATATTCTTGGATGAGAATAGGCAATTAATAGCATGCCAGAACTGATTTCCTGTCCTCAGTTATCCTTGGTCTTAAAATTGCTGATTTTGGTGAGAATGAGTAACCTCATGTTCATGCTTTACTGCTGAGGGAGATAATTGAGATGGAAATCTATTCCTTCCTTCCTTCTATATGTCCATGCTGAAAATATTTTGTTGTTGTTTTTTTTTTTCTAGTGCCCCAATGGGAGTCCCTGGTAAAACTATGGGCGTGATGTTCACACCCCTAACAGTGAAATATGTTTATTATGATACAGAGCGGATAGGAGGTGAATGCTTTCTTCCTATTTTGGTTATAACCATTGTTGTGACACTGTTCAAATGCTTTTTTTTTTTTAACCCTGGTAAAAAATCTTAAACATTTAAACTGTTTTCTGTGTCAGTCTATTTTTTTTTTCACTGATCCTCCTTTGGCTTTCAGTGGATCTTATCATGAAGACCTGTTTTAGCCCTAATCGAGTGATTGGGTTGTCCAGTGACTTGCAGCAGGTGGGATCAGCGTCCGCCCGGATCCAGGATACGCTCACCATGGTGCTGCAGTACGCCGAGGATGTGCTGGTAAGGCTTCTCTGCAGCCAGAAAGTAAGCTGGATGTAGACCTGGGCATCTTCTTTTCTTTTTGTATTTTCTCTTTCTGGGCCATAAATGTACTGAGTGTTGCTCACACTGAAGTGTGTTTCTTATGCTTAGTCTGGCAAAGTGGCTGCTGACAACACTGTGGGGCGTTTCCTGATGGATCTTATTAACCAGGTGCCAAAGATTTCACCAGAGGACTTTGAGACTATGTTGAACAGCAATATCAATGTAAGTTCATAATTTAGGTTTTTTCTGTGTATTGCCAGCAATTTTGAAAATTTGTCATACAGACACAAATTTGTCTGTGATGAAAACAATCTTTTCATATGACCATTAATACACGTAGCCCTTTATTGTCAGTAATTTGATGTTTTAAGGGCTGAAGGTGGATAAAGGAGCTCACCATAATAATCTTGCAAGCAACTGCAGATAAAAGTATTTAGGCATTAAGCAAGTAATCTGAAAACCAGCATGAATTCTTCTTTCATATTGATTGGACAGTAAGAATTACCAGACTTAAAGGATTTCAAGGGTAACTGGTAACTTGACAGCTTCCTTTGCCTGAGATAAGTCCTGTCCCCTTAGGGCAAGAACAAGGTTTTAGCAAGCTACCTCACTTCTGTAGAAAGCAAAAACTCAAGTTTCTGAATGTGTTGTTCCCCCACAGTCTGCAAGACCAGAACTAATTTTTAATTTTGCATATACCCTTTGACTTGCCTGGTTAACATGGGTGAACTTGGAGTTAAAATTTCACAAGCAGTGTTTCATATTCCAGGAATACCAAAAGCTTCCTGCAAGGGAAGCATTCCTCAGGGTAGGACTTTTAGGATTAACAATATTTCTAGTACCTGATTGTAAAATGCTTTACAAGTGTTAAAAATTCAGCTCTTTAATAGGCTTTGATCTTTGTTCATAGTTCTGATCACTGTTTTTCCCCCTCTTCCAGGACCTGCTGATGGTAACCTACTTGGCAAACCTCACACAGTCACAGATTGCTCTCAATGAAAAACTTCTGAGTTTATAAACAAACTTTTGCCACCCTCCATTTAAAGGAGTCTGAAGAATGAGCAGTTACACTTTTTTATGGTGTTACAAACTTCCTTGGACCGTAATTTAATTATCTACATGACTTGGTTTACATCTTTATTTCCACTGCCCTGAAAAATCCCCAACATTCATTAGGAAATGAATGGGAATGGCTGCAGTTCAGTCAAGCCTGATATTTTAAAATGAAATAAGAGAATCGTTTGTCTCCTGGGTTTATCTACTTGTATAACAAAATACAGCTTTATTGTAAGAATGTATTTGGAATAAAAGTTCCCTTGCAGTGGCAAAAACGGCTTTTGTCTGGAAGAAAATGTTCTGATTTGTTGTGTAATGAATCCACTTTTGAAAGAAAGGGAGGGAGGGGTAACATGGCATCAGGAAAGAAAAAGTGGATGCAACTCAAGTCCACTTCTGCAGACTTCTTAGCAGGTTTTTTTTCAACTGGGGAAGCACACTGAAAGTGTGGAGTTTTGTGTTGCATATCATATGCTTTAATATGAAGGACTACAGAGTTCTGGTTCATTCGTGGTGCTGTGTGTAGCTCTTCAGCAGGGGACTGACAAAGTGTGAGCAAATTCAGTTTATGGTACCATTTCTATGCATCAGATTATTTTCTAGTCCTCAGGAAAGGAAGTCAAGGTCAAAAGCATTAGCCCCTCATCAAGTGGGGGTTCAGAGGATTAGAGCCAGCAACTGAGTTTAAGGCAGAAGGGCTTGAAAAACATTTGTGGTTAAACAAATGTGGCTACTGGAATTTCCATCTTTGCAAAGAAGAACAGGACATTTCATAAAATTTGAGATTAAAAACTGTGTGTCATCAAATAGGAATTTTCTGTTTCATGACCCTGTACTGCTGCTAAAGTTATGTGAACAGAAACCCCATTTAAGTGAGTTCCAACTGAGCCAACACCAATATTAGCTGTGACTTTGCACAGTCTCAGCTAATCCCATGACCTTTAGAAGGCTTTTCTGTACTGAGAAGGTTCACCTAACAGAGTTAAAGCATCCCTCTTCTGTGACATAACTGCTCCCACCTAATTACTACTAATTACTGTTTGGGTCAATGAATTTGAAATGCTGGGCAAGTATGCAGAAAAATAATTTTTGTGCTGATTTTCCAGAAGAATCCAGGAATAAGACGTGGGTTTCATATCTGTAGATCCTGTACTGGTTTTTCCAATCTGGAGAGTTCCCCTGTGACTCAGTGCTAAATTCTAACTGCAAAGACAATGTACATGAAAACTGAAGGTATAGCAAAGATTCTAATCTCATTGAAAATGTTATTTGTGAGCATTAAATATCCATTAGAACTCTTGGTTTTTTGTTAGTCTGAATAAAAATGCCTTCTCTTCTTTAAACGTAATATTCTTTATTAACTTCAGCCCTTTAATGTTCTGCAAATTTTTTTTTCAAGTAAATTTTGACATAGATGGAGGAAAAGAGCATGCAGGAAAGCTGGGTAGGTCTCTCAATTACTGCAAAAAAGTTGTAGGGGGAAAAGCATAATATTTTTTTCCTGATCTCTTCTGTAGGAAAATCTTTGCCATTCCCAATAGGAAAGTGTGAAATTATAAGAAGAAAGATTTATAATACACTGTAAGTTGAACAGCTATGCTGTTTAATAAGCTGGTGTGCACAACATGCAAAGTTCTGAGAAGACAGATCAGTTTGTGATCCTTGTGGAATTTACCAATTCTTGCAAGTACCTGCAGACTCATGAAGATATGTCATAGGGGACTGAGGTTATCGCTTCCTAGGCAGAAAAATTCACTGCAAAGCAGAGATGGCTGAAGAATCCAAAGTCCATGGGTTTGGGTAAATGCCAGTACAATGCCAAATGCCTGGAATTGGAGTAGAAGAAATGTTTCCCTTTAAAAAAACGATCCCATCCATTCTCTCCTTATGAATGGACACACAGTGATCCTTACACTGACTCTGGAATTTTGAAATCCTGATTTCAGATTTCAGTGGCCACTCTTAGGAAGGACAACATTGCAAACACAGATGTAATGCATCATTTTGCTTAATGGTAAAGCCTGGGCTGTGTTACTACCTAGAAGGCATTCTTTCTCTGGAGTTGCAAAATGTAGCCACAAGTTACCAAAGCTTTTCTACTAGAATTCTTCCATCCTACAGAAATCTATTTAAAAACTTGAAGTTCAATAGAAAATCTGGTGAGAAAAGCTTGGGAGGAGTCAAGAAACATCACCAAGGACTTCAAGCTTTAACTTGCTATTGATTTGTAACCTGCATGGATTTATTAAGGGACTTTCTCCTTTTGTTTGTTTGTT
>VYZS01065932.1:6358-23809 GCA_013400695.1 Neodrepanis coruscans | reverse complement strand
TTACATTTTGCCTTCCACTACAAAAAGTATTAAAAAATGCATACAGTAGTCATGCATGAAGATTTAAGGTGGTGTTTGTTAATGGCACAGAGACAATAAAAGAGACTGCTATAAAGCACAGGAAAAGAACCACATGGGCTGCATATTTCTGTTTATCTTCCACACACTATTACCTAAACCAGTCAAGTAACTGACCTCACCCCTGGCACTTCTAGTGCTACCCAGTTTTAAGTCCCCTTTACATCTGTGACCAAAGCAGCTGGTCACAGAAGAAAATAATCCAGACTGTTAGTGTAGGGCCTGCCCGCCAGTTACGTAAAATAACCACTGCAGACACCAGCAGCTCTAACTGTGTAACATGGGAAGCTGGAGTAAAATAGAATTAAGATTCAGAAAACAGAAGAATGGGAAGTCAAAATGTAAAGACTTCCAGAAGCCTGAAGGCAATGAAAGAAAGATGAATAAGTGAATGTATGCTATCGGCTCCACAAAAAGATGTGAAAATTTGTGTGTGCTTATTTACCATTCCTTCAGCCATCTCCCTTTCCTCTAAGCAAGCAGAAGAATCTGCCAGCCTGTGACAGGGAGATGAAACCTCACATTTCTTCACCATCTGTGAATATTACACACCTGGTGCTATCCAGAATTCCAGGTTTCTGGAATATAATTTTTAAAAGGTATATAATCCAAATACGAAGCAATCTCTAAAGGAAACCACCAACATAAATATTTGAAGCATCCTGAAAACTGTACTAAGAGTTATGAAGTTAAAGATTTACCCAAACTTTATCTGAGGCTTATGAGTTGATTTTGGTTATAGACAGATCAGCCCTGGTTATCCAAATCAGTAGCAAATCAAACAGCAGCACATGCAACTTCTCAAGATTTCTCAAAGTTAAGTCAACTCCTACAACACAGCTGCTTTGAAGTACCGGGAAAACCTTCACCTGTGGCCAACAGCACTTAACCCACTTACCCTCACCAAGTTATAGACCACTTCTGATTTCGTTTATTGCAATGACACCCTGGTGCTATAAGGTAATCTGTATTACATGTTCTCCAGGGGTTCATATTTTGTGATAAGGGTACATAGGACACAAAAATGAACACAGGAGGTTGCAAAGTGAAATGATGCATTTGTAACAGAATACACTGCACAGTTCCTCTATTCTTAAATATTCTTTTTTTAAGTGATTAGACATGAGTGGAGATCCCTTTTAGGTATCTTTCTTCCCTTTTAAATCAGGTTTTAGATTCGTATGTCAGGAGGATGTAAATGAGGCAGATAGGTTGCAGCATGCAATATTGAACAACCTGGAAACTGGCTTTTCTGATGACGAAGATTCTCACTCTGCCTTTGCTCTCAAGGGGGTTTTTTTATGGACTCCTGAACTATGNGGGAAAAAATAGAGGTAAACATTTTTTTTAAGGCTTAAAATATTCAGGTTTATCACAGGGCACTATCTGTCACTCCAATTTGTATTTTTTTAACAGTTCTCTTGAAATTTGAAATCAGAGAAAATTCAGTAAAGCAACAGTTCAATAAGTTGTTCCGTTTTAAACACACAATTTAACTATCAGAAGTGCAATCTGAATGCATGCTGCTGGACCCAGGAAACAGGTTAGATCATAATTCTGCCTGGATTACGACTAGGACTACTGCATTCAAGGGAATGCCAGTCCATATTGCTTTACACATCTCCTTTTTGCCAGCACTCTAAATCATGGCCCATTCAACTTATTCAACTACTTGAGAAAGCTTAACCATAAGATAACTTGAAATTCACAAGAAAAGAATAAATTACTAATCCTGGCACAACACTGTTTCAGATGACTACCTTGGGGAGTGCCAATTCCAACTCCACACAAGTTTGCCAGCACGTGTCATCTCTCTGCCCATCCAATGACCACTGGCAAAGAAACAATACAGAAAAAACAGGCAAACCATCAGCAAAGCAAACCAGCAAATATGACTCAGAATGCTTCAATGAGATCTGCACAAGTTTAGAAGCGAAATCCCATTCCAGGATTACTCTGGAGGTAGGAAGAAATGCCTGTTCTTTAACCTCTTCTTGCAGGGGAAGATGAAGCATATGAAAGCAAAATGTTTGAGCAAAAGAAAAAGATCAAACAGTTCTCTAATTCTTTTAAAGGACGGCAAAAACAAAAGATACCAACTGACCTAAAATAGTAATTAAATATCAGTGACCAAGAGGACAATAGCTACAGAACATGAGAGGAAGCCAGGATTTGCATAATAGCTGGGAAAAAAGTTTTCAGAATGTTTAAAACTACATTAACTTTAAATCCCAGCTACAAAAACTTAGAATCCAATTATGCATGTGTTACTTTCACTAATTCAGGCATTTATCTGTGAAGTACAAGGAGATTAATGTGCTATGAAATCCTGTCTAAAGCATTTGGCATAAAATACCTCTGTAATAAGAGCTTTAGAATAGAACAAAAAGCTCCAAAACATATGACAACTTGAGCACTAACAATTCCTTAAGAGACACCTCCTATAACACAATACATTAGTCTGCACAATAATTTCCTGGGAGTGGGGTGGGAAGGCAGGCAGTACATTCCAAAATGAAGACTTAACTTTCTCCATAGTTTGTAGAAAACTCAATCATTAGAAATAATTGGTAGAAAACCAACCATTACTAATGATAATACAGC
Organism: Neodrepanis coruscans; assembly: GCA_013400695.1. Lineage (NCBI taxonomy): Eukaryota > Metazoa > Chordata > Aves > Passeriformes > Philepittidae > Neodrepanis > Neodrepanis coruscans. The sequence goes on along the minus strand of VYZS01065932.1, from coordinate 21,127 downwards.
CTGTTCAGTTGTTCCATTTCTCTTAGACTTTAAGAATGTCTGATGCTCTGTCCCAGCAACAAAAAGACAGAAGTTTCCAAAATATGTAGAATTTGAGAATTTCCATTCTTTACAGAAGAAGAAAACTGCCCTTGAGAAGCACTACTGTGCACTGTACACCAGTGCTGGTGGCTATGCACATAGAGTTGTGATGAAAAATTTTCTGAAGAGAACTAAGAAAGAATTTAAAATACAGTAAAATAGGGGGAGAATAAAGCAGCTCTAGTCACATCAAGATTTTCTGATTTCCCCACAATGCCATGTTGATATCAATGAAAACTTTTTATAATAAAGATTATAAAGCTTGTTACAACATAGGCTTTTTACAAACTCTACTGTCTTCCCCCATCCCCCATCTTGACATGTAAGTGGCACAAGAACATTGTAAAAGGCAGCAAAAGAAACCTAGTCTATTATTTAACAAGGATGAGTTTTGCACTGCAGCAACTGTGCAAATGAAACTCACCCGCGGCTGGAAGGCTTCACTCATTAAACGAGCCACTGCCACACACAAGGACTTCCCTGTTACTGTTTGTCTCCCAAGTATTCACTCTTGGCAAAAATGAAACAAATGAACCTAGACCACACCTTTCTAATGATACTGTTTAGGACCTCAGGTTACTGTTCTTCCTGCTCTGAAGGTGACCACGATGTTTGTTATAATGAAAATCACAACGAATAATCGAGCATTTCTCAAGATTCATACTGGCTGACATGTCAACCATGGCATTCACTTTTACTGTTTTCATAGTAAAACTTAATATATGTACTTTTACACCTAAGTTACTGCAAGTAAGCACCGTGACTCATGCTTACTCCAACACCTTCTTAGCCTTTGAAACTATTAAAGAATACATCTAGGGTTTTCAAGTATGTGCCATGCCCAACTCCAGATTTCCTACACTCTTAAAGACACACACAAGCAGCTGTATTTACATATTTAAATATATCTACAGGTTTATACCAGGACAGCTGCCTTGTTAAGATATAAAACATTCACTCTGGGTTGTAACTTTCTCTTCTGCTTACCTCCCTTTCCCTAAGATTTCTGGTTGACTTTACAAATAGACAAATACATAAGAACTCATGGAAACAAATGAGGTGCAGGACAATGTCCTCTCAAGGCAGCACAAGCATTGAAGACAACAACATAGAGAGATTTACAGTTCTGCCATAGCCCTTTTTATTTCTCCCAGCTGCACTTAGTCCTGTCACCTCTCTGCAGTCATGAACAGCCACTGTGATCAAATGGAACTCAGAGCTCATTTGCTCCATGAAGCCCCTTGGTAGGATGACCACACTCCAGTCGAGGGTAAAGAACCATCACCCACCCAGCAGATTAAAGCCTTGCAGCAGCAGTAGCTGCCAACACACTCTGAGACTGGACTAACTTCAGCTGGCTACCAAGGTGCTCACTGCCGGCAGTGTCTCTTTGGAGATGGGTTTTTATGTTCATCACAGTGATCTGCATGAGCAGTATCATAACTTTTTTTTTTTGTCCTTTATGTGAGTCTGCAAGGAATTGTGGCTTAGTGAGCTGGGAAGCTGAACGCAGGGCAGAAAAGTCAGTATTGCCAGCAGCAGGTTTGAACCAAGATGCTTATCACGTCTCATTACTTTTCCCTTCACAACTTCTAACACAGCTCTGAGCCTTGTTTATCTACATCACTGTGCCTTTGTTTTGCCAACTTCCTCAACCTACTTGGAAAACAAAAGTTTTAAAATCTAAACAGCAGAATGATAACATGGCTTGAAAGGAACCTCTGGAGATTATGTACCTGCCCAAAACAAGCAGAACTTCAAATCTGTATTTCTCTCAGGCTGCTCTACACTTGATGCAGCCGAAAGTCTCCACAGATGAAGGTTCCATGGCCCTTCTGGGCTCTCAATCTATGAGAGGAGGCAAGTGCTGCACCAAGACGTTCGTTCCCTTCCTGTCCTACTGAAATTTCCATTTGTAACCATTGATTAATCTTTTTACTGTACACTATGGAAGGGGAAGTGGCTCCATCACCTCTCTAACCCCTTGCCAAAAGCTGGTTAAATACAGCAATTATGTTCTCCCTGAGTCTGCTCTTCCTCAGGTTGAAAACCCTGTCCCTTCTGCACCCTCAGGCACTGGAGCCCCCACCCAGTGCTGGACTCCCTCCTTTGTCTCTGTCACACAGGACGTGTGTGTGATCTACTGAGCAGCTCTGCTGAGACCTCCACAGCTGTCCCACAGATGGGAACAGTGCCTTCCCAGGACTGGCTGGTCAGGCCCTTTCTAATGGAGCTCAGTATGAAATGAGCCTTGAAGGTACAGCAGCACAGTGCCGACTCCTGGTCAGCTTCTCATTCAGCAGGACCCCAGGTTTGCTTCTGCCAGCAACCAACAGCTGAAGAACCACTTTTGTTTTATCAACTTGGGCATTCCCATGACTTTGCTATCCCAGTGAGAAACACTGTTCATCCTTCATATTTCACAGCAATCAAAAGGCGGGTCTGGAGACATTTCAACTTTTGCTCAGCAGACTAAAGGGAAAGGTAAATGTTTGAATGGACACAGACTACAAAGATGGGAACACACATTTTAGCCACAGTTCTAACAGTAGTTAATAGAATAAATCCTGGGTTAAGATAATTTTGTGAATACTTTCAGAATGTAGAGTATCAAAAAATGCTTGGAACAACACCAATAAAATTAAGTAATGGAAGGTTGTCAGAGTTGTGTGTTTGTCTTTTTTTTTAAATACTCAAAATCAATAATTACAGCAAATAGACTGTCTAGTAGCACTGTAAAATTAATGTTTGTCCTTTCCATTTATTTTAAGTGTACAGACATATGAGCACATATACAGCATTTGCTTTGTTTGCAACACAAATGGCCATTAAGCTGAAGTTTATTTTCTGCCAATCACCATTTTAGCATTAGTCTAAAATATTCAACTAAGAATGATTAATAAGCATCCTGTCTGTTCATATAACAAGTAGCATTTATCCAACAATAAAAATGACAATATAGGCAATGAGGTTTATTTTAATATCAAGCTTACAAGTAATCAATGTGGACAGAAAAAGAATCATGAAATAGTTTTTAATAACTTAGAAGAAAAAAAGCATTTAAGATGAAATGTGTGGTTAACAATTACATGCTTGATACACAGAGATCATTATCTCTTCACACATAAATCAAAGAAAACCTTACAAACACATTTTATGAAATAAATAACAGTCAACAGAACTATATGAACAGCTGGTTGCTCATCTGATTCAACATCAGTAACGGATCTCTTTCTCACAGTTTGACACAATCAGCTCCAGTCTGCTGGAGGAGTTCTCTCCCAAAGGCCTGGAAGAACCTACAGCAGAAGCAAGCTGCTATTCACTGCTGGCTGTATGATAACCTGGAGTGACCCTTGTGCTCCATGGAAAGGTTCTTCCAGCTCACAAAAAAAAAAAATCCACTACTCTGTGCTTCGTGAGTTCCTTGAGCTCACACAAAGTTTACATAAAATAAAATCTTAAGTTGTATTCTAAAGGTTCCTAGCAATTCTGGTTGTTTTGATTTTGTTTCTTACAACTTGTTCTTCAAATTGAAGTATTAATTCCCATTAAAGGTTTTATTATGCAGAGCTACACCTATTGTTATTTATTTCTCACAAGTTTCAAGTCAACACATTGACTTGGTGTTGGGTAGAATACATTGCCATCGCTAATTTCCCAGCATCGTGTTCACATTCTTTTATGACAGCACAATTCTTAAAAATATCACCATTCACCATGAAGGCTACAGTTCTGCCACAGGACAAGCTTGTACAGATGGTTAGTACTAATAAAATTACACTAAGTATTTTGTAAATCTAAATAACTTCAGAAACTACTCAGTGACCTACATCTGCAGTCCCATATTTTGAACATGCTGGGACAGAATAAGAGTAGGTTATTTCCAGCTTTTTTCCTGAAGACTTCATGTATTACAGAGATTGAATAAGCTGTGAAAAGCTATTGGAAGAGAAGCTTTGAACACTGAATTAAAAGCTGCCCCTACCAAGCAAAATAACATAAAAGATAAATGCTAAACATTTTTGAAGTGCCAAAAAAGATAAATGAGCATTTGCATTCCGACATAAAATACAGCCCTTAAATAGTTAATATTTTTTTCTTCACACAGTATTTAAAGCGGAAAGCACAGACAGTTTTCACACTGGGAGAATACATCTGCTTCACTGCTCTGCCTCATTTCCAGATCACTTTATTTAAGGGACTCTATTGGTACTATACATTTTTTTAAATGATTAATACAGCTAGGGATGTAAGAAGATGTCCATCCACACTAAGTTACTGTCACACAGCTTCTTGATCAACATGCATCACCAAATTGGTACTTGTCTCCAATTAATTTTCAACTCTACAGTGCATTCAAGAAACCAAAATAAACATCTTATTCAAAATGCTTTTCAGCAGCAGCAGCAGAAAATCAAGTCTGCAAACAGATCTTTAAACAAGCACTTTTCAACATAAGAGGTTTGCCCACTCCCATTAATTTAGCCTTCCAACAATCAGTGCTTGATCTGTGAATACCTTTGTGCATATGCCTGACTGATAGCAACCCTCCCCCCCAAGCAAACTCCTGGACTTCCAGCCTTGCAATGGCACAGCCTTCGGTTCAGACACGTAAGGGAATTAATCAGGCTGAAAAACAGTCCAGGAGGAAGATTTGTTTCAGCTGGATCCATGAGCTACTTGATCTATTTTGCCACACAGCAGCTGGCAAGGAGGAACAGCAGGTAAGAGAAACTGCTTAAGCAAGGCAGCCACTGAACACAAATCTACGGTGTACAAATACACACACTTAAAAGTCCTTGAGATTTCAGAGCAATTATATCAACCAAGTATCTTTCACCAACACTACAGCCACTGTTAAAAAGAAGGTACACAAATAAAAGAGACTGTGGCTGTACTTTCATACAAATACACCTTGCAATGGAGCAATGAATGTCTCCTTGAATGCAGCTCATCTTTTCATGAGGATAGCCAGAAAGGACCTTTATAAAAGTAAAAGGCAAATTTCCAACTCCATATAAACAAGAGGATTCTATGGTTTAGATTCTTAAAGCATAGTAAAAACTGTTTTTCAGAATCCATGGCAAAATTGTGGTGAATTTCACAGCAGGCAAGCAATGTAAGTAGCCTCAACTGGATTTTTAAAGAGCTTTTAAATGCCAAAAGATCTTCCTGCAACATAAACAAAAGCCTGTTTCTGCAGGTTTTGAATTAAGGACTAAGGGGTTTTTTAAAAGGAAACACTTACAGCAATAAAACACATTTAGCCTTTATTTAAAAGAACTAGGAGCAAAACAAGACACATTAAATATAACAAATGCAGTAAAACTATACACACACAGAACACTTTTTTCCCCCAAGGGGGGTAGTGTGGGAAATTAAATTTAAGAAATAGCATAACCATACTTTCCAGCAAAATTTAAGGAGGACATTTGATTTTATCCAAAGAGCACTGGATCAATCTTCAGAAATGAGGAGGTGAACACATACTTTCCATGCATCTTTTAAACAATAAGCATCCAAACAATTAAGGCAGTTGAAGAAGGATGAAAAAAACCCCAAACACATATAAAATAAATAGTCAGGTAGCATTAGGCTCTCAAATACTAATGCATTAGCACATTGTTTAAAAAATAAACAAACAATATATGAAATAAATACACCAACTCATTTCAGGTAACAGGCAGAAAATAAATTCAGTTGTTACCATCTCCAAACATTTATTCCCTAATATTTACATAACAATTCACTACCAATTTCATCTAAAGCACCTGCAAAGGAGCTTACACCTGCACACCTATAAACCCAGAAAAAGCCTTGGTCCCTAAAGAGCAGGATTAAAAGTTAAAACACAAAGAACACACACAAAAGGCAACTCTACTTCTGCCTCGAACAAGCAGTTCAAAAACTATAGGACTTGGAATCTTATTAGATTCACCTTACTAACATTTCTGACCTAGAAGTCTCTATGAAGTATATGGTAGCCCACAAGATTACTGTGAATCCTTATACAAGCTGACAGCCCAAAAACTTTGGGAGCTTTTGCAGTGGAAGTCATCATTAAAATTCTTTGAACATCCCTTGCAACTCTGAATTAGTCTCAGTTCAGCAGATGCTTCTCTCCCTCCTCTCCTATCATATTTTTGCCCAGCTGGCCCTGAAAACCATCAAGATCTGGCAGGCAGCCTACAATGTGTCTGGTCCCTGCCCTGGCATCACATGTCCTGCAGAACTCCAGAACAGCATCCTACCGTCAAAATCGCCTGTGTTTCACATCTTCGAAACAAGCAGAGCAAAAAGGCAAGATGGCAGTTTCCACAGACCAAGATCAAAGCAGAGGACGCTTTGAAATGCAACATTTATATTAACTACTGTTAGAAGAATAAAGAACTTCACTGTATACAAGGAACGCTCAAGTAAGTCAGTGAACTGACTCTGACAGTATTCTTAAACAGGTTTGGCCCAGCTTCATTTCATATTACAGTTTAAACCATTTCCAAGTTATCTAATACACTGATATACCTGCAGGCACATACAGAGGCACATCATGTACTGTTCTGGACTAGAAGGATATTTGTTGGCACCTCTAGAACTGAGACCAGTTCTCACATGACCTGTACGACCATCACTGTTTAAATTTCCACATCTGTAAGTAAAACCCAGCTGCAATGAGTGAGCTTGCTCAATTCCACATGCACATGCCCTAGGGCAAGTAATACTTTCCATCCCCAAACAACCATAACACCCTTTGTGTTTATATTATCAGATAGGCCAAAGCGTGGAGGATTTTTCAATTGCTTGAAAGAATTCAGCAAGCCTGTTCAGTACAACACGGATTCAAAACCACACAATACGACCAAAACCATTATTGCAGCTGGGGGATGAAATAAATAATCAAGTGGGATTTGTTTTTGTAGGTTATTAGAGGAGCTCAGGTCAAACTCCACTGATGGAACTACTCCAGCCAGAAAGGCATAAAGAAACACACTTTGGGAAGAAAATTGGATGTAACGACACAGAGAAACCAAACAGCAAGAGAAATCCTACAAGGACACAGAATATAAGTATGCGAAGGCACTTTGGGAAGAAAATTGGATGTAACGACACAGAGAAACCAAACAGCAAGAGAAATCCTACAAGGACACAGAATATAAGTATGCGAAGGCAAAAGAATCAAAGACACTGCCGGTCATCACCAGCCCATGTATCTGGAGCAGTTGCATTATCCCGGAGGAGTATTTTTTGCTTTAAGAGGCATTTTCAGGAGCAAGGTCATGGAAGTTGAACACGGAGGGATGCATTCCCACCACCTCGACCCTTCCTTCCCGCGGCCAGCCCGGCCCGCCCGGCTGCCCCCGCTCCCAGGAGGAGGAGGAGCCCCGAGCCGAGCCTCCNCGCCTCATCGGGCCCCGGCCCCGCCCGGCCGCTCCCGGCCCCCAGCGCCTGCCTCTGGGGGCTGCCCTGCCCCGGCTGCTGCGGGCCCCCGCATCCTGCTGGCACCGGCACCGCGCTGCCTCCTCCGCGCCCTTCCCCGGGAGCAGTCCCTTTCCTGAATTACGCCCGCTGGCCAGGCCTCTCTTCCTGCTGGGGCTTTCATGAAATATTTGCATGTTTCCAGGCCCTTGCCCTCATGCTCTCCGGCAGTGCGCTGGCACCCAGCCCTCGCACTCTGCCGTCAGCGCTGCTGCTCCGAGACATCTTTCACGGCCTTGGCAGCTCCAGGCTTCCCGCTGCATGCCTGGCATGGCAGCGCGTTATCGCATTATTGGGCGTCTCGAGTGGTGTAATGATTTCTTGTTCTGTATCTGTTTTGGCGCTCTTTCTCTAAATCTTCGGTACCTATTTGTGGGATTTTGAGTTTTTTATTACCATTGCCTTTGGCTCCTGGCACTTTATATGATGAGTACTCTCTCCTTGGATTTTAAGTATTTTCCTTGGTATACCATTGTCCTTTTTTTGTTGCTGGTTTGGTTTTTGTCTTTTTTTCCCCCCACTTTTTTTTTGGTCTTTTTTTTTTCCGCCCTAGGAATGTCCCTGCTTAGAGACAAAAGGAGGCCACTCAGGACCCTGAAACAAGCCTTTGTATGTTTTTACTACATAGTACAAAAAAGGCCTTATGAGGCGTAATTAAAATCAGGGTACTGTGAAAATGGACATTTCACATTTAATTCTTTGCTAAATGTGGCCTGTGTCATTTTGGAAGATGCCAAAGATTCTGTCAAGATTGTTGTTGATAACAGCTTTTATCCATCTTTAATTAAGCATTGATATTTACATGGTAAAGGTAGTGCTTCAGAATATTCCAGTTTTGCATACTATCTTAGTGTTAAAAGATCTGCCTGCATACACTGTCCATATACTACTCAGATGCCCGTTTTAGTGAGGTCTCTGCACACTGCCCTTAAAATTCTCAATTTAAGCAAGCCTGCTTTCATTCCATGTGTTAAAGTGGTTCTTTTAAAGGTCCCCACAGACGGATAGAGTCTCCTTCATAAAAAACAAACAAACAAACAAAAATTATTGCTCAAACTTCACCACCAGTCCTGCTTAGATGCCGCTGGGCTCTAAGGGTGTTTCTAAGACACCTTCACGTCATCTCTGATCATTTTCATGGGACAGCCCCCAAACAGAATTAATGTTTTAGCTTCAAGGCTTTTTCTCTTTGTTAGAGCCAGACATCGCATTCCCTTCCATGGTTACATATGCCATAGGCGAAGCTCAGCTAGCAGAAGGAGCAATATGAGTCCCCAAAATACATTGCAGGCAAAATTTAATCTGGATAGGTCATATTCATCTTGGCCAGGAGATTAAATTAGCCCTGCTGTTTTTGGCTGATGCAGGTAATGGCATCTTCAGATGTTTATTTCTATTGGCAAATAAATCTCTGTTCTCCTCTGCACAGCAAGAAACAGAATGGGTGACATCATGTTCAGCCAGTTCAGTTATTTGCAACAAGTTCCCATAGCCATATAGTACTGATGTTACTCCTTGTTTCTTTGAGAGAGTCATTGTTCCTAATTATCCCATCTGAAGTAAAACTGCATTGAGGTTTGCAAGTGAAGGACAATAGTCCCTTTAAAAGTATAAAATTGTGTTTTGCTTAGGATCCAGATTTGTTATATTTCTTTTTTTTTAGGGCATAATCAAATTCTCATTAAGGCTTTATGGTTTACAAAGTTGTTGCTTTTAGACAGAGATCTATTTCTGAATTACCTTTTGAAACTAGTCCTTACAACCTTGTATACCATCAGCATCTGTTGCCATCTTGAATGTAGGCCTGATAGGCAACAGAAAAAATGATACAGAAATTATACAAAAAGGTCAGATTGGTGTTGTTGCAGAGCATGATGCAGCAGCGCTATATATTTTAATAGGGGCTCCAAAACATGTACAGATTTTATGAAGGAAAAATGTAAAAGGAAGTATTTCATACTGTAAATTTGCTACTTACGGGTAAAATTGTTTTAAAAATAAAGATAATATGACATACTGGCTGTAAAGTTCCTGTACATTATGCAAAATTTAGAAGACATTGAAATAATACCTCTTTAAGTAAGGACAAAGATTCCTTTGTTTAGGTGTACAATCAATTTTTCAAAATCAAGTCACTATATAAGAAAAGGAAACTTCAAGATATTGCATATGTCTGGGTGGAAACTGTTTTCTGGATAGCCCTGACTGATATCCAAGTAAATACAAAACTAAATTCCTGATATCCATGGTAGTAAACATGGAAGTATTTTGTAATAGGCTTCGACAAACCTGGCATTTTTCTCTGGACCTCTTAACAGATTAGAAGGATATAGCAGAGAGCAGGAGCATGGATCCATTGGGATAGAACATACAGGCAACCAGACAGAAGAGTTGTATTTGTTCATTGAGGATCAGTAGCATAAGGAGGAAAAAAGTTTTGCAAAACAATATAAAAAGACTATGGACTTTTATAGACTATAGATTACAGAAGGAAGTGTGGCTACCTGCAAGGGCCAAGGTCTTTGCACCAAGGACACTTATACCATGGCCCTGCTGAGGCCACATAACAACATAAACTTGACAGGATTTTGTGTGAAAGATTTGACAATAAAGGTGCACAGTGGCCAGTGAGGAAATCTGAAATCTGGTAAGGGTCTCTGACAAAATAATGGGAATCAAGATCTCAGAACTTGAATCTTCCTTTCCAAAATAAATGTAAAATTTTATATATAAGAAGAATCTGCTGAGTATGTTTATTTAGTACTAGAAACTCCAAAATTAAATTAATGAACAATTTGGAGCAAATCATCCTTTGTCTACATGTAATTGCTAATCATTCTCTTATCTCCTCAGTGTCAGTGTTTGTTTAGCAATAGTCTTGGATTTGGAGTGTTGCTTTAAAATAAGCAATTGTTGAGTGTTTAATAAATATTTGGATTTTCAAAAGTGCCAGCAAAATCTGAATTATGTCAAAGTAATGCAAGCTTTCTCACTCCTATGCACTGGTATACAAGTATGTTTATGAAATCATATTAAAATGTCATGACATTGCATTAAAAATGTAATTTTGTAATTTTTTTAGTATTTTTCATTAAGTTCTTATCAATTACCACACTCTTGGTAGTGAGAGAAGTTTAACTATATCAATGTTTATAAACTGCAAAGCAAACAATTCGGGCTGAAATCTTTGGAGTCAAGGCAATGGATCTGAGTATCTGACCCAAATTTTGATGTACAAAAATCAAAATGTAAAATATTGCGTTCTATAGTATAAAATAGCAGGCTGAAAGATCGAATGAGTGGTCAGTTTTGTCCACAAAACATCCATAGTAAACTGATTTATTTTTGCACCAGGATATGTTAGAGTAATATACTCAGTAACTCAGCTGACTGGGACTGTAGTGAACAGACACAAGGTGGTAACTGCTTTAACCACAATTGTTGTTTTTCAAATAAATGTCTGACTATGCCTACAGTCAGATATTAGTAATTTTTAGGCAAGCTGAAAATAAGAACAAGATACATGGCAAATCAACAGTGGTTACAGAACTGGTGCCACAGCCACAGGTTCTGTTTCTTTGACCACAGGACTCATTTTGAGAAACCCAGTCTGCTGGGGGCTGATGGGATCCAACTGTCAAAGAAGAGGAACAGTCATAGGTTTGACAAAGTGGTGAAGAATGCTGTAAACTAAAGTTGCTGGGGAAGTGGAATGTCAATCCATCCAAGTCCTATGCCAGTGCCAGCAAGACATGCCCTGAGCCTGGAGAGGGTCAGATGGAGAGCACCTGAAGAGCAGCACAAAGGAATTCCAGTCACTGCAACCAGTAAGTTGGCTTCACTGGGGCCTCCACATAGATGCCTCTATGCAAAAACTCATAACATGGGGAATAAAAAAGAGGAGCTAGAGACATGTCCATGCCTGCAAGACTGTGATCCTATTGGCATCACAGAGATCTGGTGAGATGGTTCCTATGGTGCAGTGTTGAAATGGAAGGATACAGACTCTTTAGGAAGGACAGGCAGGTGACACAAGGAGGGGGTCTCAGTGACCAACTGAGCTCTGCCTGCAAATGTATAAGGAGCTGACGAAGATCTTACAGGTTCCCTAATATAAGAAAGACATGGACCTGTTGGGGCAAATACAGATGAAGGCCATAAAGATGATCTGAGAACCTCTCCTATGAAGACAGGCTGAGAGAATCAGTATTGTTCAGCCTGGAGAGGAGAAGGCTCTGGAGAGACCTTACAGCACCTTCCAGTACTTCAAGAGAACCTACCAAAAAGGCTGAAGAGGGACTGTGAGGGTGGTGAGACACTGGGACATGTTGTCCAGAAAAGTTGTGGATGCCGTGTCCCTGGAAGTATTCAAGACCTGGCTGGAGAGGGCTCTGACCAACCTGGTCTAGTGGAAGATGTCCCTTCCTATGGCAGGGGGTTGGAATGATGTGACCTCTAAGGTCCCTTCCAATCCAAACTGTGATTCTATGATTCTGTATTGTAACTAACAGATATCAACATATAGATAAACAAAGAATTGTTTACTGACTCTTTGAAAAAACCTTTTAATTTCTATATTTTAAAATATTTCTTTGCAAGGATGGAACATCTAACCTTTCTTTTCTAAGGCAATCTTCAATAGATTGCATTGCCCAAAATTGAAATTCATGTGACTTCTCAGGCTGAGCCACCTGTGCAAACACGAAGCCACTGTAATTCTATCACTTATTTATTTTAGCCATTTTTACATATCATCATATAGCCACCTGGGTACCTTGCAACAGTGAAAAACACCTTCTGGAAATTAGGCAAATTAACAAACCCTCTCCTCAACTCACTAATTACTTCATCAAGAAGTGATTAATAGGGATTTTGGGTACTCAGGGGGCCTAATTTTTCCCAGTTAAGGCTTGAAAAGTCACAGCCACGATCAACATCCTTGTNCCTGGAAGTATTCAAGACCTGGCTGGAGAGGGCTCTGACCAACCTGGTCTAGTGGAAGATGTCCCTTCCTATGGCAGGGGGTTGGAATGATGTGACCTCTAAGGTCCCTTCCAATCCAAACTGTGATTCTATGATTCTGTATTGTAACTAACAGATATCAACATATAGATAAACAAAGAATTGTTTACTGACTCTTTGAAAAAACCTTTTAATTTCTATATTTTAAAATATTTCTTTGCAAGGATGGAACATCTAACCTTTCTTTTCTAAGGCAATCTTCAATAGATTGCATTGCCCAAAATTGAAATTCATGTGACTTCTCAGGCTGAGCCACCTGTGCAAACACGAAGCCACTGTAATTCTATCACTTATTTATTTTAGCCATTTTTACATATCATCATATAGCCACCTGGGTACCTTGCAACAGTGAAAAACACCTTCTGGAAATTAGGCAAATTAACAAACCCTCTCCTCAACTCACTAATTACTTCATCAAGAAGTGATTAATAGGGATTTTGGGTACTCAGGGGGCCTAATTTTTCCCAGTTAAGGCTTGAAAAGTCACAGCCACGATCAACATCCTTGTCCTCTTGTGGAAACAAAATACTGTTTCCTAAGGGAGATATATGTGGAAAGAAAATCCAGATTATGAAACTTTTTAGAAAATTACAGAAGTAATACAAATATTTATGTGAAAGCAGCTTGGTAATAATCTTTTCTGAAACTTTTTTTTTTTTACCATTGGTTGTGGCAAAGAAGCTGCATCTCACATAAGAAAGTGAAATGGAAGTTTGCTAGAAAATAATTACAAACAAACGCCAAACTAACAGACTTATTACAGCTTTTGCTTTGTTTTGTTTTGTTTTGTTTTGTTTTGTTTTGTAGTAACCAAAATGAATGGAGCACTTCCTGGCTTGAGCAAATGTAACAGGAGGCAAGCAGCCACCATGGGGCACCATGCTACAGGTTATAGATGTGAGTGAAGACAGGGCCATATTCATGGCTAAGGGATATCAAGGCTCAGACAGTTCTGAATGTCTAGTCAAGAAACTGTGTTCTCTCAAATATCATTAGTACTTTTAACCCCTTCTTTGCTGTTCCTGAAAAGTTCTTTCTGAGCTGCTATAATTCCACATAGAGTCAATTTGTATTAACTGGTACACTGAGTTAATAGGCAGCAAAGTCTGTACAATCATTAGACATACTCGGCCAAATCAAAATTGTTTGTTTGGGGAAGTGTATTTTAACTATTAGAAAACAGTGTTTATGGTATCACATACCTCATATTTCTATGCAGTGATATTAACACAGCAGAGGGTGTTCTTTATTTATACTACTATTCAGTGCAAATTTTTTGTAGGTAAATTCAAGACAAGTTCTTGGGGTTTGGCATTATCTGAGGATAACATTAGACAGTGGGTTCACTGGGCTGGATCATATCAATATGTTCTGCCTAAGTCACAAACAAGTTGTGGTGGTTTCGTTAGTGGGAAAAGATTGATTGTAAATGTGTGCAGCTTTCTAGCTGTGGGGTTTAGTTCAGCTATCTGCCACATGTACCATAATTTTTAACTGCACCCCATGCCTGTCTTTCTAAATTATATACTGGCATTGCTTTCTGCACCCTTGTCAATGAAGACTTAGTTAAAAATAATTCCACGGCAAAAGGCATTTCCAAGATTCAGAACAAGGCTATAGGGACTTTTACATGGTCTTTTTCTCCCTTGTCATTAGAAGGTGATTATAGTTGGAAAAGTTCCTGTACCAACTTCTGTTCATAGTTTCTGCTACATGAGATCATCCAAAGTTGACCAAAATTTAGCGACCTTATACAGAACACCATTGATGACTCTTGCCCTGAACTCAGGGAATACTCAAGGCAAACTTTCAGTTACAGTCTCTCCAACTAACATTTTGTGTTCTTCATCCCTAAACTTGCACTTCTAGTTAAAATAAAGACTTCCCAGAAATGCACTGATTCTTGTAAAAGTTTTTTAATTTCAACTTCTAAATGCAAACACCTCCTTTGTGTTAGATAATGTGTCATTATCTCTGAAAAGACTCAGAAAATGAAATTGGCTGACACCAATTATCTTACATCCTAAATGCTAGTTGATTCTAGCATTCCATATGATGATTCTAATACAAAACTCGCTACCTTCTGAAAGCAGTTTTGAAAAACAACTTAGTGGGGATGGTGAGCTAAATGGCAGGTAGAGGAATACAGACAACTTAGCTTTATCTCTTTTGATGTGTTAAATCTTATGA
>VYZS01065887.1:0-10918 GCA_013400695.1 Neodrepanis coruscans | reverse complement strand
ACGCCTCCCCCACACCCAAAAACTGTGCCTCCTGCACACGTGAAAGCACGCCCCCAACATATGACACCAAGAGCCCAAACACCCTGGGACCCAGCCATCAAAGAAACACCCAAAACCCTGAAACAGAACAATTGTTGAAACTGTAACCAGAAGGATTCAGGGAGGAAGCAGACTGCCGAGTCCACTGCTGCTGCTATGTAGCTGGAGTCAGGAATCTCCAGCAATCCTCTGCCATGGAGAGCGCAGAAAAGCCCAGGATGCAGGGAACCACTGGGGGCCTGGCTGGAAGCTCAGGCAACAGACCGTGGCCAGGACAAGGAAAATGGGCAGTTCAAAGGACACAGCTGAGACTCAGCATGCAGAGCTACCTTCATTCTCAGCACAGCCCGCAGAAGAGAGAGATCGAGCCCGAGCCCGCCAGTCCTTTTAAAAATCTCTCCAATCTCCTTTCAACCTTGCCCAATCAAAACACAACTCTGAGCCATCCATCTCGCCTGCCTTCCACCCTTACATCACCAGCAGTGGTGGCGTCCATGTTGACCACGTGGTCCACACTCAGTGGCAGTGCAGGGGCCCAGAATAGCATGGCATCGCTGCGGGAGAAACGCGCACAGCCATGCATGCGTATGTGGGGCCGCATCCATCTGCTACCACTGTGCCGTGGACATACATCCCCCATGGCATTGCCCATGGGGCTCCACTGCCACTGCTTACTGCCCAGGACAGCACCCANTTTTGGATCACTGACCTCGCCAGTAAAGCTGTGTTTGTCTTAATTCTCTTATCTTGCCTTTAGGCAACAAAACTAAGGTTTTCTCACTCACACTGGCCACTCCAAGTAGCCTGTTCACACATGAATGATGGCACATGGCCAACATCAAGCAGAAAAAATCACCTGGAAACCTTCCCAAAGGAGCCTCACAAAACTTGTCAGAAAGACAGAGGGAAATTAGGGAAAATTTAATATTATATCACCTAATAAAGAAACTCTGACTTGTTTAAAACTAAGTCTTGGAACTGCACCCAGCTTTGTATCTTCCCATATCAGTGCAGCTGGCTGTAGTCTCTGGTATATAATGGAGTTCTGACCTCTTGCAGGATTATATTACAAATTCATGAAGTCAAAGACACAGAATAATGACACTATTTCATTGAAATAGAAGGTCAGATAGCACAGTATCAGAGCAACGGAGAACTCTGAAAATAGGATCAAAGACTTGAACTTTCTTAACTCTCAGGAAAGAGTCCTTTACTCTCAGGAAACAGTGAAAGGGGCTTTTCCCAGCATTTCAGCTGAAGAAACAGGTAAATGAAGGAGTCTGAAATAAAATTAAAATGTTACTGTATAAATAAAAATTCTAATAAATGGTAGATATTTTATGACAAGCATCACGAATATCCATGTGCTTGATCCCCAAAAAGCAACTAGAAATATTTTTAATATGATATTAATACAATATCAGTTTCTATAATATAATTTGGTTTTGTAATTTGCTTTGATCATGATACACAGTGTCAAGACAAAACACAGCTCTGCACTCTGAAGTTCACACACATTTCTTCAGTCCTTTCTATGGCACATTTGGCAGAACCTGGGAGCCTTGGAGACTATGACCTTTTACAGCAGAAAGCATTAGATCATGCTTATGTTTTTCAAGGACGATTTTAAGGAAAAGACAAATGAGAAACACAACCTGTGCTTTTACAAAATGTAAGCTCAAGTTGGTATTATCCCTTGGTAAACAGTGGTATACCCTTCAGAAGAAAGTTAGAGACTCTCCAATATAATTTTTTTTTGGCAATAGTTTAAAAAGGCTTTTTTAAATTTCTAGTGCTGACTTAAAATATTTTATAGCCTTAGTTTCTCTCCAAATTGTGTTATCTAATCATAACAGTCACACACTGTCAGTCTCCAGCAGTGGAAATTAAAATGACCAGCTTCACTTCACAAAAACACATATAACTAATTTCAGATTGATGGGAATGGTGAAAAAATGTGCCCCAGCCTTTGATAAGCATATTTGTGCAGCTTGGAATTTTCATCCCAGAAGAGTAAAGGTACTCTTGACAGTAGGAAAATAGATAGCACGAAGGCTCTTTTCTAGTAATACCTCTCTTCTAGTAATACTGAACTAATCTTGTGGTAGATATTGATTTGCTGCCCTTCATGAATGGTTTTATAAACTCTGGGCTGCAGTCTCTAATGACCACTTCCACATGCAGCAGTAGACCCCTGAGTAAAAAATCCTCTCTTGATAGCACAAATGCCTTTTTCCTTTTCCAAAATCCACAATGTTGTATGTCTATTCTTTGATATGTCAAGAATTTTCCTTTCCTTACTTTATTACTTCTAGAATGCCAGTACATGGTGAAATCCTCCCATTATGATGAAACAAATAAGCAGATGCCTTGTTGGCATGTATTCAGGAGTCCTTGCGCTGTACCTGTTCAGCCTCTGGTGAAGGGGGAGCATATGAAAATTGACACCCAAATTACCACTACTATGGCAACTCAAAGCAGGCTACTCTTCTGCACAAACGCACACTGTTGTTTCCTCTAGAACCTCAGAGAACAGATTTCTGCCTACACATTGTGTCTATTTGGGCAATAGCTTCCTCCAGTAACAGCAGGGCAACAGGATATGGAACAAGTGTTTTGTTCAGAGCCATAGTAGTACTAATCAGCGTGTCTCTCTTCTGCTTTAAGCAACAGATGTGTCTTGGGCTTCTAATTCCCTCTGTACACAAAATTTTTATGATATTTTCCCAGTTACTGGTAAATGTAAAAGTATTATTAAAATACAGGTTTATGACAAATCTTGATGCTGTACATATATAGTATGGCAGTAATTCCATTGAACCCCAGTGAATTGCAAATTCATCATGAAAATGTAGCACAGTATACCCATAATGCTGTTTTGGACATCAAAAAATAACTGAACCCCGGAAAGAATTGTCGGCAACTTGAAACGTGGCATATACATGACTGCGTTGGAAATGTAAAGCACCAGCAAGGGCAAAGTCCCTACCATTACACTGCTGCTTCTATCTGCCCTCCATTTAATTCTGCCTGTGAGCAAAATCCTGCCTTATTAAGGACTCAGTATGGAGTCAGAGTTTGTCTTCTTAAATATTCATAACAGGATAAAACATTTACTGTTCTTTCTTTTCAAGCACATTTTTGCAACTCATTTACAGAATTGTAAATATTCAAGTAATAACAGGTTTCTACACAATACAAGGGATAACAAATCTCTAATTACAATTTATCTGTAAAAGCTGTTACAAAAATCCTTTCTTCATTGGGAGACAAACTAGATACTTGTTCATTTGCCCACACCATGGTATACTACCACTAAGATCTCAAGCTGTTTGACTTTCTAATGGTATTTTGAAGCAACATAATTATATACTTTCTGCTTTTTTTCTGTCACGTGAGGTAAATAAAAATTGAGCTTCATACAGGGATTGATAATTTATGTTTTTTAATTAGTCCCAAACATGTTATTTTACGGAACTTGAAAACACAACACTTATAGTAGCGCTAACTGCAGAAAAATGAAGAAACTTTATAACTAAGTATAACTATAACTTGGTAACAAAGTACATTGTGCATCATGAAAAGTTCAGTGCTCAGCACAGGGAAAGATGGTATAACAACTGTGAGCAGTGCGGAAGCCACCACAACTACCAAGCACACCTGGAGCAAAAAGTGGTGCTCAGGGTGGCAAATAATGGAGAGAATTATTATCAGCCTGCTAAAACATCGCAAATTAGTTATTTATAACCAATTAAGCTATCAATCCATTCACTGTATACAGACACTTGCAGTACTAGTACTGAGATTGGTATGAGGTTTCCAGAGAGCTTTCTGTGCAGCGGATAACTAATCGCTGCAGCACATATGTGAGATAACTGAAATATATATATTTATGGAGAAGAAAAAACCTGTAAAAATGTGTTTTCAGAGCATCTGAGTTTTCTTGCCTAACACACAACACCTTTGGACTGTTTCAAAAGGTACAAACATCTGTAGTCTTTTCTGAATCCAGTGGAAAAGTTGGTCATCAGCCCTTCTAAAATTAGAAACACATACCTAAACTTGTGACTTCAAATTATGATTGAAATGTAAAGAATTTGCAACTCCTCTTGGAGAACCCATTTGATATTCCACCACGGTCTGAGAAACACCTATATGGCATCCAGCCTATTTCAGTCACTGGAAACAGCATTTGGAAGAGAGTGACCACTTTCACAAATTCAATACCATACAATAAGGCTTTGGGAAATTTTAGGCAACTCAACACCTCTAAAGAGGCTGTATCTAGTGACTTTACAGGTACCTCACAGAAAATCAGCCAGCTCAGATATTCCTAGATACACAGGTTACTTACTATTCTAAATTACTAACTTGAAAGACTGACTGGAATGTCTGACTACAGATGGACTACCACATAGCTAAGAAGAGTAGATTTGCACACTTCATCCTCATATGGGAACATCTATCACTGAGTCTTTAGCAATTAGTTCTATCTATTTACACCCATCATCACTTCTTATCATGTCCTAGCAAAAATTTTTGGTTGGAGGTCATATTCTTCAAATACACTGCAGGAAGCCAAATCTGTTACATCAACTTCTGTTGAAAGAAGAGGACCTGTGCAAAGGATGAAGGATCATGAATGTATTAGCACTCACAGAGGCTAGGAATCTAGTGGAAGTAAATAGGTAGCCCAACTATACTCCCTTGAGCATACATTGACCTAAGCCTTTCTATTCAGAAGGCCACAGCACAACTAGTTCATTGTTTAGTTCCTAGCTGCTCCCTTACTACTCTGTAGATTAATATTTTTAGTCTATATTTCAATCTAGGCTATTGTCATGGTTTAAATAAACTAATAACAAACTAGCAATAGCTACAGGGGAGCAATCCCAGTAGATATCCTCTCCATCTTTTTCCAGATTTCAGAAGATACATGTGATTGTGTACCTTAAATGCAGCAGAATGAGCTATGTTTGCACATATTTCACAAGATCACCTGTACCCTGCATCCTGTCTCATCTGTCACTCCAATAGGTGATTTCCTCACTCCTCCAGGTAGTGATGAATTTCTCCCCCCCTACCCCAAATCAGTCATTGTTTGGAGACACATGGCCTTAGCAGCCTTAGCTAAGCTCTCTGAGGTAAGACACTTGTTCGGTCAGTGCTGCTGATTTAGCGTATAAGACCATGTGCACCTGTGATGCTATATAAATAATAAACTTCTTCCAAGGGAATTCCTTTCCTCTCTCTTCAGTGCCTAATTTAGTGTACAATGCTATCTAAAAGATTAATTTTTTCCTACTGGCAAAATATATTGGAGATATTTAAATGTAAAACATGGGTTCTGTCAGGTTCTTGATGGAAAGCTGAAATATAACTTTCTAGCTGTAAATTCAGCTACAACTCTCATGAAGCTGAGAAACTGAGAGAAGTGTAAAGGATCTGCACTGTATATCCGCAGGAGGATAAAAAGGAAAAGGAACAACAATAAGTTTTCCTTCTTTCTATTTTTCTCTTCAGTAACATTTTATTTTATTCAGGTTTGTTCTTTAGCTGCATATTTTAAAAGAAGCTTTTTTTGCTTATATATTAATTATGGTTTATTTTTAATCTATGTATGTAATATATATCCTAATGTTTGAAGGGCGTGCAAGCACTTGCAAGCACTTTCCTTTTGTGTGACTTTTCCTGTGTAGGTGTTCTTTTATATTCTTTGATTCTTTTTTTTTTTTTTTTTTGTATACTAAGGCTGTATGAGAAATGAGAGAAGCTCTCTTCTGTGCCAGGAAATTCATGAGTGTTTCCAAAAATACTATTTTATGGTAATACCGAAAGTGTCTTTATTTTATATAACCCTAATTTTTCATTGCTTGACAGTAATGGAAAAAAATTTCCAAAACTCTAAAGTAACCATGAAAGGGAAGTCTGTCTAAAATCCAGGACTCCATCATCTCACATACAAATACTTTTACGGTTATTATTTTTGTATTTTTTATTTTCTTTATACTTTTATAATTGACAACTTTATAAATCTTAGTAAAATATAAGAATATTTGAATTTTTTTCTCTAGATTTAAACCACCATGTTCTGCTTATTTGGTAATTACCTTTCTCACAACTTGTGAAAGATGTCACTGTATTTGTGATTGAAATTATTAAATGCTGAAATACCAAGTGAAATTTCAATAATGGTGACAGATATAAACATAACAATTCCTATATGAACATTTTTGTATGACTTTTCAGATTTCAGGAAGAATATACACTCAATAAACTATCTCCTAAATGCAGAGTTCTTTCTTAAAATGTTTTTAAGTATCATGCCTGAAGTACATTTTGCCCTTCTTATTTGTCCCTTTCCGAAAAATCCATGACTTTGTTTTCATACTAACACAAAGAAAAGCACACAACAATGACACCAATTATTTTTTTCCTTGTTGCTGTGTAGTAACAATGACTGTTTATTTTTAATGTACTTTGTCACCTAATTTAAAACCTGAAATTAGTACAAAACTATAAAAAAACATTTTATTCCCAGAAAAAGGCTTTCAGTGTATAAAGTGCATGCCAAATTAAACATGAATTTGCTACCATTATCTAATCAAAACCAAGATATTTCTGTCACCTTATTATGGTTCATACTTACAATCATAAAATTTATGTTATTACACGTCCTTGACTATTTTTAACCTAGAACTTTAAAATACTATCTTTCTCATGCCTGTCCCTTAATAAAAGTACCTCAAATGAATGACAGTATCCATTTCTTACCTAGTTCTAACTGCAAAGTTCTAACTGCAAAGCTCAGAAGCAAGTAAGAATTGAATGTGCTACACAAAGTACAGTCTGTACTGTGAATTATTCTCTGAGCTGTTACTTCTTTGGACATAATTTTAAAATATGCAATTGCCGATGTCAGAAACCCATCTCAAATTGTCAGTACCACTGTGTTTCCTAGTGGTTTTGCAATAATGACTTCCTTTCTATTTGCATTTACATCAAACAATAATATGAATGCTTATTTATTGATAATAGAAAGCTGTCAACTGCTCATTCATCTTGTAGGCAGCTTGAGAATTAAGTAGCAAAAGTGATTCATAGCAGGTGAATATCCTTTTTAAAAACAAAGTCGGGTTGTTGTTTTGGTTTTTTTTTTAAGAAACCAAAGATAACTTACAAGATATAAATTTTGTTTATGTGCCTAAGCTACAGCTTGATTTCTAAATTCAGACAAGCAAACCAGAAAATCTCTGCTGTGCTTTTTCAGATCACAGAGTCACAGAATATGCTGAGTTGGAAGGAACCCACCAGGATCAGTGAGTCCAAACCTTAGCCCTCCGCAGGACCATCCCCAAGAGTCACATCATATGCCTGAGAGTATGATCCAAATGCTTCTTGAACTCTGTCAGTCTTGGTGCCATGAAAACTCCTTTCTGTCTGTGAAGCTGTGTTTTTGCACATACTATAATACTCTGTTGCTTAGGCTGATTAAACCTTTCTCCTCCATAGCATTTTGTGATTCACAAAATAGGAGTTTGCGAGGGTTATGTCCCTGGAATGTCCAGAAATGTTTGGTGTATACTGAGTGCTGATGTGGAAGCACAGATTTCAGCACCGTTTAAAGGAAACAGCATGTTTAATGGGACCAGACAGAAGGAGGGAGTTAGTTCCTCTGCCCCTGGTCAGTTTGAAGAGAATGTCCTAATAACACAGTGACACATTAGACAGAGGAAAATCTTTCTAATGCTCTTTGTTGCAGCTGCACCACTCTACAGACAGGGATGCAAAGACGCACAAAATTAGAGAGGAAATCTCAGCAGAAGCATAATTTCATACCTTGACAAATGGGATTTTAGGCACAAATGATTCCTCTCCTCCTTGGTTCTTCTGTGGTTTTCCCACTGGCTATGTAACATAAACCCCACAAAGCCTCACAGGGCAGGTGGTAGAGCCTCTTATTCCTCAACACTTCTCTTTCTCACTCTCTCTAGGACTCCTTTTCCTGTTTACACCAAGGAAGTTTTGCACAGTGGAACAGGAGGTGTCTTCTATCCAGAGAACACGGGAAGGAATCCCAGCTTCAGCTCTGGGTGTGATCTATATTGAAGGGAACTCAGTTGCACCATTACCTTTTTTACTTTGCTTGGCATAGGTCTTCTGTTCTGCCTGAAACTCAATCAACTCAGAAAATATTGTAAAGTCTACTGCAGAGCATGAAGCCTTTCTTTTAGACCTGTTACTTTATTCAGTCTTTCCCAACCATGGACAATATACAAATTATATGTCAGATCTTCAAATGATATAAATTGAAGTTCTACCGTAGAGAGGAATATCAATATAATTATTTCTAGTGTCTAAGGCTTCATACCGGCAATGCGATCCATTTAGAGTAGTATGAACAATTTCTGTCACAGACAGTAACTAATCAGGACAATGTGGGGTGTACAGAGCTTTCCCCATGAAGACAAGGCAACTCAGAAAGACTTCACTAATTTCTGGGTTAGGCAAGATACTTTATCAGTGACTCCTCACTTTTGACAGAAAAATACCATGCCCAGCAAGACTTTTTGCATTATTATTCTGCTATGCTGCTAATTTTGGCAACTAAACTCCTCCTCTGTCTGTGTTGTATCACCAAAATCAACACTGTAATTGCATACAAGAAATACAAGCATAGGCTTATACCTACCTGGAAGTAGTTTCATGTTCAATCTTGGAAAGTAGAAGCCTATTATTTATAAAAATACAAATACTTAATTAACAGAAAGTGCAAGTTCTTTTCGTCCTAAAGGACAACAACAACAAGAAAGCATTTTACTAGCTGGAAATTTCTACATCAAAAAAATAGTTGCAAATAGTCCTACAAAAAAGGCTGAGCAGAGAAGGTTATTCAGAAAACTTTAACATGCTATTTAAAGAAAAGTAAAATGAAACCCAGATTAGCAGGGAAAATGTCCCCAGGGAGAAAGCCCAGACAATGACCAACATTGTGTCCCCCAGGGAGAGCTGAGTGACAGCATGAAGTGACCAGGAAGGCTCCCTGCAGCTGCGGCTGCTGTTTTCTCTGGCATTATGACTGTCATTTAGGTAATGCCAATATAACTATCCCATTACTCTCCCAGAACATGCTCATAGATGAACCACTGAAGGACTGGCAAATTGCTTTAAATTCTTTTTGCTGAGAGCTTATTGCTCACAAGGGAGTAGTTCTTGTATTTTTTCAGCTGTTAAATTACTTTCAAGGACACTTTGACATAAACATTTGCTGCAGTGACTTCAGAAGAATTGAGGAAGTGATGTGGTGAATGTCACTATAGCCCAGACTATGTGAAAGTTTGAAAAAATTCTATTTAATAGGTATTTTTGTAATTGGAAAGTCGGGAAATACAATTACATTCTTTAATTTTCAAAGTATTCTCTGAGTGTACATTACTACAAATCCTACAATTCACATCGGAAATCCACCCCATCAAGTAAAAGATCATATTTTCACTAGAAAATTTTCAGTTAATTGTGTCACTTTCAATAAATCGAAAAAGCTGTACTATCTCCCAGTGTCTGGTATGTGTTAAGGGTACTATGGTAGTTGAATTCTGGTCATCAATTTACTGTGGAGAAACAACACCAAAAGAACACATTAAGTAGCTCTCTCCCCTATCATCACAATGAAGGAAAATTCCCTTTGAAGTTCCAAATTAATTGGGGGGGGAGAGATGATACAAACAATGTTTTGTAAGAAAGTGAAGATTACAGTTAAAGATTATATCATATCTGTATTAAAAAATTTAAGAAGGATTACACTGAAGCAAAGGTACAAAATGTTAACTTTCCACATCTTCTTACATCTCTAAATATTATTATGTGGGTAGACTCACCAAATGAAGATTAATCATCTAAAAAAAATAGGGAACTATTTGGAGCTTGATATTCTCATGATACTTTTACACTGACTTTAATATTAATTTTTAATGGTAAACTGAAAACATAATCTACTTTAAACAATCTTTGTAAAGAACAAACAATCATCAGAATAAATGATTAACGACTTGCAACATAAATGTGATACCTTAATGCTATGTAAACACTGATGCTCAGCAGTGCAGGAGACAGAAAGGTGAGTAGGTAATGCCCTCAAGCATCACCTGTAATGGTCCTATCAATGGGCTTTAGTCATTATGTTGATAACACTTAATATGTACTGCTTTGCATGTATCACAGATCAGATTAGAAAACTGAAGAATATAAGACACTAAATTCAGTATTCATTAGACAACTTTTCCAAGACCTGGAAGTTTCACAAGTGCCTGACACTGACTTTCCTATCAAAGTTAGCTCTCTGAATGCTTTCTGATCCTGGCCTCAAACATTGTGAGAAATGAAAGCCACATTCACTGGCCAGGGGATATGTTCCAGAATGGACAAGCCTCCAGTGGAGTTACTAAACAAAATGCTACAATTGTTTGGGCTGTACCTTGGAGATATAAAAAGAAAGGATTAAATGTAATTTATTCCTTCTGGTATTGCTGAAATACAGGAGATCTGGCCAAGACACTAGGCAGCAGATCAGAACAATAATCTATAAAGATTCTCATAAGGGGCATCTTTGTGCATTCAGTTACTAAATAGCCCTTTCTACACAGATGTATGGACATCCTACTGTGTTTATACAATTCAGGCACAAATATACAATCCTAGTGTGTATCATAATAGTCTTCCCCATGTGTTATGAAATTCATTAGACTCTAGTCCCCAGACATAAAACAAAACTAATGCTTTGCTCTCAAACACCTACTTCAGTGTCCTTGGTTCCCATACAAGCTCACTAAAACATATCTTCTAGCTTTCAGCATGGTCCCTCTGATGCCGTAAGGGGGAT